>CAMXCT020000948.1:0-23449 GCA_947184155.2 Cladocopium goreaui
CAATGCAATGTAACGCAAGGTACCGTAATGTAATGTAGTGTAATGTATACTTGTATGTACGTACGTACTTACGTAGGTATGCATGTGTTTTCAAGCGTGCAAATTGCAGCAGTGTTGAGTGCCTGTATGTCAAATACTTGTGTTTACCAGTCGCTTTTGTTTTGTGTACATGTATGTGCATGCACGTGGACGTGTAGATGTGCACATTTTTCTTGGCATTCCGATACGTGGCATGAAAAAATTGAATCGCACGGAAATGCTATTTTTTTGCATACATGGTTGAGCTGCATGACGTCATGAGAAACGCAACGTTTGCGGCGGAGAAGACGGAAAAACAATGGGCGGGTGATCCATGGCCCACATTGATTTGCAGGATGGTGGTCTTGTCAGGATGTGGGATGCGGGTGTACCATGGTGTACCTATTTTCTGGCATTTTGTAGTAATTGTAGTAGGGACCATGAGAGAATGTCTTTATGGACAACACCCCAGCTCATCTCCTTAACTGCAGGGGTGGGTAGTGGCCCGCCTGTCAGCCTAGTGTTGCGCCCGGGCCATTCGCGTGCTTTTGAGGCTTTGGTAGTGTAATGTCCCTGCACAAAAATGGGTCCAGACCACAATGAAACCCAACACGACTTTCAGATTCCCGTTTTGGATGAGTTCGAGTCAAGTCAGAACCATGTTTTTGTAATTTCACACCGTTCAAAATCATTTGAAATTTAAAAGTCAGCTCGCAATCCCACAAACAATGGGCTCAATCCACATTTCGGTGAACTCCAGTTTGCAGCGTTCTCAGCGCAACCATGGAGTTGCTTTAACCAGAGGAGCAGTCCCAGGAATCAGAGGACCTGTTGATGGATTTACTTTGGGAACCACCTTTAAGCTGTTTGTTTAATCTATTTCTAGTATGTAGCAATTTTTGCCCCAGTTTTTGGGGTATACCTTGTATACCATCATTTTTATCCATGCCCATTTTTAAAACCATATCCCATTGGGGGGTGAGAGGTCGCAGATGGGTTGCATACATACCAAACAATTCATGCCGGGGCGGAAGGTCGAAAAAATGAAATCACTATAGGAAGGAGATGGCCTATAGGAAGTTTTTCCCGAGAGCGCCTGCGAAGGGTTCTTCGCAAAAAAGCAGCCGTTATACTACATCTTCACACCTTCGCATCTGCTGATCTACATCTTCACACCTTCACATCTGCTGATCTACATCTTCACACCTTCACATCTGCTGATCTACATCTTCACACCTTCACACTTGCAGATCTACATCTTCACACCCTCACACTTGCAGATCTACATCTTCACACCCTCACACTTGCAGATCTAGATCTTCACACCTTCACATCTGCAGATCTGCGTCTTCACACCCTCACACTTGCAGATCTAGATCTTCACACCCTCACACTTGCAGATCTGCGTCTTCACACCCTCACACTTGCAGATCTACATCTTCACACCCTCACACTTGCAGATCTTCATCTTCACACCCTCACACCTGCAGATCTAGATCTTCACACCTTCACATCTGCAGATCTGCGTCTTCACACCCTCACACTTGCAGATCTAGATCTTCACACCTTGACATCTGCTGATCTACATCTTCACACCCTCACATCTGCTGATCTACATCTTCACACCCTCACATCTGCTGATCTACATCTTCACACCCTCACACCTGCTGATCTACATCTTCGCACCCTCACATCTGCTGATCTACATCTTCACACCCTCACACTTGCAGATCTAGATCTTCACACCCTCACACTTGCAGATCTGCGTCTTCACACCCTCACACTTGCAGATCTAGATCTTCACACCCTCACACTTGCAGATCTGCGTCTTCACACCCTCACACTTGCAGATCTACATCTTCACACCCTCACACTTGCAGATCTACATCTTCACACCCTCACACCTGCAGATCTAGATCTTCACACCCTCACACCTGCAGATCTAGATCTTCACACCTTCACATCTGCAGATCTGCGTCTTCACACCCTCACACTTGCAGATCTACATCTTCACACCCTCACACTTGCAGATCTAGATCTTCACACCCTCACACTTGCAGATCTACATCTTCACACCCTCACACCTGCAGATCTAGATCTTCACACCTTCACATCTGCAGATCTACCTCTTCACACCTTCACATCTGCAGATCTACCTCTTCACACCTTCACATCTGCAGATCTCCTCTCGCTCTTCTTTCTATTCTCTCTTAAGGCGGGGGCGGTGCCGCCGGAGCGCAACCCTTTCGCACGAAATGGACATTGGACGTCAAAAACTGAGGAAAAATTGCGATTTAACTTGTCCAGCGGCAACAATTTCGCACGAAATGGACGTTGGACGTCAGAAACCGAGGAAAAATTGTGAGTTTTACCCGTCCATCGCGACCCTTTCGCATGAAATGGACGTTTCGTTGGACGTTAAAAACTGGGGAAAAATTGCGAGTTTTACCCGTCCATCGCGACCCTTTCGCACGAAATGGACGTTGGACGTCAAAAACTGGGGAAAAATTGCGAGTTTTACCCGTCGATCGCGACCCTTTTGCACGAAATGGACGTTGAACGTCAAAAACTGAGGAAAAATTGCGAAAAAAGGTGTCACTTTGCAACACGAAACGGACACACAGAAGCTCTTGTGTGTAAAAGCGTCTGTGTGTAAAAGCTCTTGTGTGTAAAAGCTTCTGTGTGTACTAGGGTCCGTGCGTAAAAGCGTCCGTGCGGAAAAGCGTCTGTGTGCAAAAGCGTTTGTGTGTAAAAGCCTCTGTGGGTAAAAGCGTTTGTGTGTAAATGCGTCTGTGTGGAAAAGCTCTTGTGTGTAAAAGCGTCTGTGTGTAAAAGAGTCTGTGTGTAAAAGCGTCTGTGTGTGAAAGCGTCTGTGTGTAAAAGCGTCTGTGTGAAAAAGTGTCTGTGTAAAAGCATCTGCGTGTACAGGAGTTTCTGTGTGTAAAAGCCTCTGTGTGTGAAAGCGTCTGTGTGTAAAAATCTCTGTGTGTGAAAGCGTCTGTGTGTAAAAGCGTCCGTCTGTAAAAGCGTCCGTGCGTAAAAGGTGTTTCTGTGCATAAAAACTTTCTGTGTGTGAAAGCGTCTGTGTGTAAAAACTGCACAACGTGTGAAAGCAAAAGCGTCTGTGTGTAAAAGTTCTTGTGTGTAAAAGCTTCTCTGTGTAAAAGCGTCTGTGCGTAAAAGGGTCTGTGCGTAAAAGCGTCTGTGGGTAAAAGCGTCTGTGTGTAAAAGCGTCTCTGTGTAAAAGCGTTTGTGTGTAAAAGCGTCCGTGTGTAAAAGCGTCTGTGTGTAAAAGCTCTTGTGTGTAAAAGCTTCTATGTGTAAAAGGGTCTGTGTGTAAAAGCGTCTGTGTGTCAAAGCGTCTGTGTGTAAAAGCGTCTGTGTGAAAAAGCGTCTGTGTGTAAAAGCTCTTGTGTGTAAAAGCTTCTGTGTGTAAAAGGGTCCGTGCGTGAAAGTGTCTGTGTGCAAAAGCGTCTGTGTGTAAAAGCTTCTGTGTGTAACATGGTTTGTGCGTAAAAGTGTCTGTGTTCTGTCTCCGTGGACATGGTGTTGCATTCATTCTTTCGTGGTTGTGTTCTCTGGTTGTTCCAAATCAAGCATGGAGTTTTACCGCACAAGTCTGTGCGAGCTGCATTCAACTACATTTTCTACAAAGGAATCGTTCGGTCGGAGCCTGAAGTGATGCCTTGAAAGTAATACTCACGATATGTTTTCCCGAGAGCGCCTGCGAAGGGTTCTTCGTAAAAAAGCGGCCGTTATACTACATCTTCACACCTTCACATCTGCAGATCTACATCTTCACACCCTCACACCTGCAGATCTAGATCTTCACACCCTCACACCTGCAGATCTACATCTTCACACCTTCACACCTAAAGATCTACATCTTCACACCCTCACATCTGCTGATCTACATCTTCACACCCTCACATCTGCTGATCTACATCTTCACACCCTCACACCTGCTGATCTACATCTTCACACCCTCACATCTGCTCATCTACATCTTCACACCCTCACACTTGCAGATCTAGATCTTCACACCCTCACACTTGCAGATCTGCGTCTTCACACCCTCACACTTGCAGATCTACCTCTTCACACCCTCACACTTGCAGATCTACATCTTCACACCCTCACACCTGCAGATCTAGATCTTCACACCTTCACATCTGCAGATCTGCGTCTTCACACCCTCACACTTGCAGATCTAGATCTTCACACCCTCACACTTGCAGATCTAGATCTTCACACCCTCACACTTGCAGATCTGCGTCTTCACACCCTCACACCTGCAGATCTAGATCTTCACACCTTCACATCTGCAGATCTACCTCTTCACACCTTCACATCTGCAGATCTCCTCTCGCTCTTCTTTCTATTCACGAAAGCTAGCGTCAGCTAGCTGGAGTCTTCTTGCTTTAGCAAGTATTGGGGGGGCTGCTCAAGGACATCACGTGATTTTTCACGCGAAAGGGGCCCCCCCCCTCCCCCACCACCACCACCATCACCATCATCATCACGATCATCATCATCATCGTCATCATCATCGTCATCATCATCGTCATCATCATCGTCATCGTCCTCTCCATCGTCCTCGTCCTCGTCATCATCATCATCATCATCGTCGTCGTCGTCGTCGTCGTCGTCCTCGTCATCGTCCTCGTCATCGTCATCGTCATCGTCATCATCATCGTCATCATCATCATCATCATCATCATCCTAGTCATCATCATCATCATCATCATCATCATCATTCATCATTCATCATTCATCATTCATCATTCATCATTCATCATTCATCATTCATCATTCATCATTCATCATTCATCATTCATCATTCATCATTCATCATTCATCATCATCATCATCATCATCATCGTTATTCAATTACATTTTATCATTATTGGCAATCATTGTCATTATCACGAAAGCTAGCGTCAGCTCGCTAGAGTCTTCTTGCTTTAGCACGTATTCCGGGGCTCCCCAAGGACATCACGTGATTTTTCCCGCGAAAGGGACCCCCCCTGCCCCCTCCCCCATATATATCATTGTTATATATCATATATCAATATATCATTGTTGCATCCTCGTTGGGACGAACAATGCCGCGACACGATGATGACAGTCCTTCCGCAACTCACCTCTTCCCTTCCTTCTTTCTCCTACCCCGCTAGCTTTCGTCATCCACCCCCGGCCTCAAGTCTCTCTTAAGGCGGGGGCGGTGCCGCCGGAGCGCCACGAAACGTAACCCTTTCGCACGAAATGGACATTGGACGTCAAAAACTGAGGAAAAATTGCGAGTTTTACCCGTCCATCGCGACCCTTTCGCACGAAATGGACGTTGGACGTCAAAAACTGAGGAAAAATTGCGAGTTTTACCCGTCCATCGCGACCCTTTCGCACGAAATGGACATTGGACGTCAAAAACTGAGGAAAAATTGCGAGTTTGAGGTGTCGCGCGCAACCCTTTCGCACGAAATCGACGTTGAACGTCAAAAACTGAAGAAAAATTGCGAAAAAAGGTGTCACTTTGCAACCCTTTCGCACGAAATGGACTTTGGACGTCAAAAATTGAGGAAAAATTGCGAGTTTTACCCGTCCATCGCGACCCTTTTGCACGAAATGGACGTTGGACGTCAAAAACTGAGGAAAAATTGCGAGTTTTACCCGTCCATCGCGACCCTTTCGCACGAAATGGACGTTGGACGTCAAAAACTGGGGAAAAATTGCGAGTTTTACCCGTCCATCGCGACCCTTTCGCACGAAATGGACGTTGGACGTCAAAAACTGGGGAAAAATTGCGAGTTTGAGATGTCGCGCGCAACCCTTTCGCACGAAATGGACGTTGGACGTCAAAAACTGGGGAAAAAATTGCGAAAAAAGGTGTCACTTTGCAACCCTTTCGCACGAAATGGACGTTGGACGTCAAAAACTGAGGAAAAATTGCGATTTTGAAGTATCCATCGCAAGCCTTTCGCACAAAATGGACGTTGGACGTCAAAAACTATGTGAAAGTATTTGTGTGTAAAGGAGTTTCTGTGTGTGAAAGTTTCTGTGTGTAAACGTCTTTGCGAGGAGTCTGTGTGTAAAAGTTCTGTGTGTAAAAGCGTCTGTGTGTAAAAGCGTTTGTGTGTAAGAGAGTCCGTGTGTAAAAGTGTAAAAGCGTCTGTGTGTAAAAGCTCTTGTGTGTAAATGCTTCTGTGTGTAAAAGGATCTGTGTGTAAAAGTGTCTGTGTGTGAAAGCGTCTGTGTGTAAAAGCGTCTGTGTGAAAAAGTGTCTGTGTAAAGGCGTCTGTGTGTAAAAGCTCTTGTGTGTAAAAGCTTCTGTGTGTAAGAGGGTCTGTGTGTAAAAGCGTCTGTGTGTGAAAGCGTCTGTGTGTAAAAGCGTCTGTGTGAAAAAGCGTCTGTGTGTAAAAGCTCTTGTGTATAAAAGCTTCTGTGTGTAAAAGGGTCCGTGCGTAAAAGCGTCTGTGTGCAAAAGCGTCTGTGTGTAAAAGCGTCTGTGTGTAAAATCTTCTGTGTGTAACATGGTTTGTGCGAAAGTTTCTGTGTGTAAACGTCTTTGTGAGGAGTCTGTGTGTGAAAGCGTCTGTGTGTAAAAATCTCTGTGTGTGAAAGCGTCTGTGTGTAAAAGCGTCTGTGTGTAAAAGCGTTCGTTTGTAAAAGGTGTTTCTGTGTGTAAAAAGCTTCTGTGTGTGAAAGCGTCTGTGTGTAAAAACTGCACAACGTGTGAAACTGTCTGTGTGTAAAAGCGTCTGTGTGTAAAAGCTCTTGTGTGTAAAAGCTTCTCTGTGTAAAAGGGTCTGTGCGTAAAAGCGTCTGTGGGTAAAAGCGTCTGTGTGTAAAAGCGTTTGTGTGCAAAAGCGTCCGTGTGTAAAAGCGTCTGTGTGTAAAAGCTCTTGTGTGTAAAAGCGTCTGTGTGTAAAAGGGTCTATGCGTAAAAGCGTCTGTGGGTAAAAGCGTTTGTGTGTAAAAGCGTCTGTGTGTAAAAGCTCCTGTGTGTGAAAGTGACTGTGTGTAACATGGTTTGTGTGTAAAAGTGTCTGTGTTCTGTCTCTTGTGGACATGGTGTTGCATTCATTCTTTGGTGATTGTGTTTTCTGATTGTTCCAATTCAAGCGTGGAGTTCTACCGCACAAGTCTGTGCGAGCGGCATTCAACTACATTTTCTACAAAAAAATCGTTTGGTCGGAGCCTCAAGTGATGCCTTGAAAGTAATACTCACGACATCTTTTTTTCTGTGGATATGGTCTTGCATTGATTCTTTGGAGATTGTGACTGCAAGGATTGATTTGTGTTTAGTGTGGTAATACAGAACGTTGGACATAGGCTGAGGATGGATGATTGATAGCATCCGCGCTAGCAATGTGTGGAGCTCGGTTGCTTTAGTTGCAGTGAGGGTGATGATGGCAGTCACGATGACAGCATTTGTGTGCTCTCGGGCCAACCGTCGTCTAAAAGTCCAGTCTTTATATGTGAAAGCATTTGTGTGTAAAGGAGTTTCTGTGTGTGAAAGTTTCTGTGTGTAAACGTCTCTGTGAGGAGTCTGTGTGTAAAAGTGTCTGTGTGTAAAAGTGTCTGTGTGTAAGGGTCTAAAAGTCTCTGTGTAAGCGTCTGTGTGTAAAAGCGTTTGTGTGTAAAAGCGTCCGTGTGTAAAAGCGTCTGTGTGTAAAAGCGTTTGTGTGTAAAATCGTCTTTGTGTAAAAGCGTCTGTGTCTAAATCGTCTGTATGTAAAAGCGTCTGTGTGTAAAAGCGTCTGTGTGTAAAAGCGTCTGTGTGAAAAAGTGTCTGTGTAAAAGTCTGTGTGAAAAAGTGTCTGTGTAAAAGCGTCTGTGTATACAGGAGGTTCTGTATGAAAAAGCCTCTGTGTGTGAAAGCGTGCGTAAAAGCGTCTGTGGGTAAAAGCGTCTGTGTGTAAAAGCGTCTGTGTGAAAAAGTGTCTGTGTAAAAGTCTGTGTGAAAAAGTGTCTGTGTGTAAAAGTGTCTGTGTGTAAAAGCGTCTTTGTGTAAAACCGTCTTTGTGTAAAAGCGTCTGTGTGTAAAAGCGAGTGTAAAAGGTTCTGTGTGTAAAAGCCTCTGTGTGTAAAGGAGTCTGTGTGTAAAAGCTTCTGTGTGCAAAAGCGTCTGTGTGTAAGGGAGTCTCTGCGTAAAAGGTTCTGTGTGTAAAAGCCTCTGTGTGTGAAAGTGTGTGTGTGTGTGTGTAAAGGCGTCTGTGTGTAAAAGCGCTTGTGTGTAAAAGTCTCTGTGGAAGCGTCTGTGTGTAAAAGGGTCTGTGTATAAAAGCGTCTGTGTGTAAAAGCGTCTGTGTGTAAAAGCCTGTGTGTAAAAGCGTTTGTGTGTACAAATCTCTGTGTAAGCGTCTGTGTGTAAAAGCTTCTGTGTGCAAAAGCGTCTGTGTGTAAGGGAATTTCTGTGTAAAAGGTTCTGTGTGTAAGAGCCTCTGTGTGTGACAGTGTGTGTGTGTAAAGGCCTCTGTGTTTAAAAGCGTTTGTGTGTAAAAGTCTCTGTGCAAGCGTCTGTGTGTAAAAGGGTCTGTGTGTAAAAGCGTCTGTGTGTAAAAGCGTCTGTGTGTAAAAGGGTCTGTGTGTAAAAGCTTCTGTGCGTAAAAGCCTCTGTGTGTAAAGGAGTCTGTGTGTAAAAGCGTCTGTGTGTAAAAGCGTTTGTGTGTAAACTGTAAACGTCTCTGTGTAAGCGTCTGCGTGTAAAAGCTTCTGTGTGCAAAAGCGTCAGTGTGTAAAGGAGTATCTGTGTAAAAGGTTCTGTGTGGAAAAGCGTCTGTGTGTAAAAGCGTCTGTGTGTAAAAGCCTCTGTGTGTAAAAGCCTCTGTGTGTAAAAGCGTCCGTGTGTAAAATCTTTTGTGTGTAAAAGGGTCTGTGCGTAAAAGCGTCTGTGTGTAAAGGAGTCTTTGTGTAAAAGCTTCTGTGTGCAAAAGTGTCTGTGTGTAAGGGAGTCTCTGCGGAAAAGGTTGTGTGTGTAAAAGCCTCTGTGTGAGAAAATGTGTGTGTGTGTAACATCTAAATAGATGTAAAACTTCTCTCTTTTTTTCTTCCTTTGTCCTCTCCCTTTCTAACTCTAATTACAATGCAGGGGGCCACCGGGGTCCCGGGGGGGTCGGTGGCCACCGAAGACACCCCCCCGGGACCCGTGTAAACATCCCTACACTGGCATTGTTAATTTCGTTGTTTCATATCTAATTTGCATGTTTCAGGATTCAGTTCCTGCCGGATCATATAATGATCCATTCTTGTCTAGTGTGATTTCCATGGTGGCTCCGACATGGTGCCATGGAGCCATTTGAGGCAACCCTCTTCAGGGTGAGTGTCGACAGTCTTGAATTCTGAATTCACACATTTTAACTCAGTAATTCGTTTAAGTAATGTGCAACAGCTGGCCTTTCCGTTTTGCACCTTTTGTGATGTCCCGCGTTTCCGGCTGTCCTTTATGAACCCAGTGAATGCATCTCTATTGAGTGAAGCCACTTCGAACTACCAGAAACCTCCGTTTTTTGCAGCAACGTTTGCAGCGAAAGTGCATCAAGTCAAGACATATGAATCAGGCAGGCCCACGTCTTGCAGGTGTGGTATTCTTCTTTTTGATGGTTGTCTGGTGAGGTTAAACATTTTGTGCATCTAATTCGATGGAACTTGAAAGCCGTTTTATGCCCTTGTGGCTGACTGGAACACGGGCCTGTTGTGGCACAATTGCACGAACAGTAGGTCTAGGAACTGGGTCCTGTTTTTTAATTCATTGTTTTGGTTTTGTCTGGCATCAACTAGTTCCCCATTGGTCCCTAATCTTTCCCCGCGTGCCTCTCCGTAACGTGTTGTTGGGTTTAGGTGTGTGCGCTGTTTTTGTCAGGTCCGTTTCGCCGTGTAGGTTGGTTCTGGAGGTCCGTCTGTTCCCCTCCCCCCCCTGCGCTGTTTTGGCCGTCTGCCCGTCGTGTGTCCGCTTTTTTCTTCCTCTTGCCTTTCAGGGTTGACCCGGCTCCGGCCGGGTGTGTGTGTGTGTAACATCTAAATAGATGTAAAACTTCTCTCTTTTTTTCTTCCTTTGTCCTCTCCCTTCCTAACTCTAATTACAATGCAGGGGGCCACCGGGGTCCCGGGGGGGTCGGTGGCCACCGAAGACACCCCCCCGGGACCCGTGTAAACGTACCTGCATTGTTAATTTCGTTGTTTCATATCTAATTTGCATGTTTCAGGATTCAGTTCCTGCCGGATCATATAATGATCCATTCTTGTCTAGTGTGTGTAAAGGTGTCTGTGTGTAAAAGTGTCTGTGTGTAAAAGGGTCTGTGTGTAAAAGTCTCTGTGTATAAAAGTCTCTGTGTAAAAGCCTCTGTGTGTGAAAGTGTGTGTGTGTGTACAAGAAAAGCGTGTGTGTGTGTGTGTAAAAGCTTCTGTGTAAGCGTCTGTGTATAAAAGCCTTTGTGTGTGAAAGTGTGTGTGTGTGTAAAAGAAAAGCGTGTGTGTGTGTAAAAGCGTCTGTGTGTAAAAGGGTCTCTGTGTAAGCGTCTGTGTGTAAAAGCCTCTGTGTGTGAAAGTGTGTGTGTGTGTACAAGAAAAGCGTGTGTATCCCACAGTGTGTGTGTGTAAAGCTTCTGTGTAAGCGTCTGTGTATAAAAGCCTTTGTGTGTGAAAGTGTGTGTGTGTGTAAAAGAAAAGCGTGTGTGTGTGTGTAAAAGCTTCTGTGGGTAAAAGTGTCTGTGTGTAAAAGTGTCTGTGTGTAAAGGCGTCTGTGTGTAAAAGCGTCTGTGTGTAAAAGCCTCTGTGTATAAAAGGGTCTGTGTGTAAAAGCCTCTGTGTGTGAAAGTGTGTGTGTGTGTGTGTAAAAGCATCTGCGTGTAAAAGCGTCTGTGTGTAAAAGCCTCTGTGTATGTCGCATGTTATTTCATTATGGCCCAAAAAAAAAGCTCGGTACCATGATGCCGTGTATGACACATGTTATTTCATTTTTTAAATAGAAAAGCCTACATAAATGGCCCAAAAAAGATCGGTACCGTGATGCTGTAAATCTCACATGTGACTATACTTCACTAGTGAAATGTCTGCAAACGTTTGCAGCAGAGCTCCATGCCATCATGTGCTTGATGTCAAAAACAGAAAAGTTTGAGTTCAGGACCATAAAATGTCAGTGAGCGACACTCTTCAAAAGCTTCTGTGTGTAAAGGCCTCTGTGTGTGAAAGTGTGTGTGTGTGTGTGTAAAAGCATCTGCCTGTAAAAGCGTCTGTGTGTAAAAGCGTCTGTGTGTAAAAGCCTCTGTGTATAAAAGGGTCTGTGTGTAAAAGCCTCTGTGTGTGAAAGTGTGTGTGTGTGTGTAAAAGCATCTGCGTGTAAAAGCGTCTGTGTGTAAAAGCGTCTGTGTAAGCGTCTGCGTGTAAAAGCTTCTGTGTGCAAAAGCGTCTGTGTGTAAAAGCGTCTGTGTGTAAAAGCGTCCGTGTGTAAAAGCGTCTGCGTGTAAAAGCGTCTGTGTGTAAAAGCGTCTGTGTGTAAAAGGGTCTGTGTGTAAAAGCTTCTGTGCGTAAAAGCCTCTGTGTGTAAAGGAGTCTGTGTGTAAAAGTGTCTGTGTGCAAAAGTGTCTGTGTGTAAAAGGGTATGTGTGTAAAAGGGTCTGTGTGTAAAAGCGCCTGTGTGTAAAAGCGTCTGTGTGCAAAAGCTCCTGTTCGTAAAAACGTCTGTGTGTAAAGGAGTCTGTGTGTAAAAGCGTCTGTGTGTAAAAGCTTCTGTGTGTAAAAGCGTCTGTGTGTAAAAGGTTCTGTGTGTAAAAGCGTCTGTATCTAAAGGCCTCGGTGTGTAAAAACCTATGTGTGTAAAAGTGTCTAGTGTCTGTGTGTAAAAGTGTCTGTGTGTAAAAGCGTCTATGTGTAAAAGCGTCTGTGTGTAAAAGTCTCTGTATGTAAAAGCTCCTGTGTGTAACAGCTTCTGTGCAAAAGCGTCTGTGTAAAAGGTTCTGTGTGTGAAAAACAAAACGAAGGATTCGATGCAAACTAGTGTCTTAAGAATTGTACTTGTAATTTACTGTCTTGATAATACTTGTCTCGCCTGCTTATAATACATCTTTAAACAAATATTATTTTTTTATATTGTGTCTTGCAATAATAAGGTGTCTCAATACCACCACCACGCAAGACTTCTGCTCTCTCCTCCCTCTCTCGCTCCGTCTCATCTCTCCCTCATCTCTCCACATCTATTCCTCTCTCATGCTCACCCCTCTACTACGCCACGCCTCATCTGGCTCCCTCTCAAGGAGGGTCGTCCTCCTTCGGCCTGCTCTCACGAGGTGTATCTCTCGTACTCATCGGAATCACACTCTAGTATCGGCAAGTCCAACTCAAAACATCTTCATCTAAAGTCGCCGATCGTACTCATGCGGATCGTCTTCGCTCCGGACAATGTCTGCAGCTCTCTCTCTCTCTCCCCCTCTCTCTCTCTCTCCCCCTTTCTCTCTATCTATGTCTCTCTGTGGGTGCAAGACAAGTGTCACATGATGCCCTTTATAACAAGCAGCACAGTGCATATGCATGCCTTGTCACATGTATCCTCTTCTTAATCAACCTTACTTTTCACAACTTATCCCTCCATAGCTCATATAAAATTCACCAACCATTCACCGACTATTTTTTGCGACTACCATACTCAGAGCTGCTTGAAAAACGCGTTTTTCGCTCTCGGGCCAACCGTCGTCTAGTTTGAGATGCAGAGGCAACGAAGTGCTGAGGTTGTGAGGTGCGTCAACGAATGAGCTAATGGTGGTGGAGATGCCAATGACATGGCATGAAAAAATCCATGCAAAACTGACGGGGCGAATCAATGAACCAATGACCCGACGAATCAGCGAATCGATGAAAGAACGAAGCGATGAATCAATGAATCAGACGATGAATCGATCAATCAAATAGTCAAGGAGGTCAGTACCTCGCTTAAGCCTAGGTTTTTACTCGCTTACGCCTACGTTTGTGAAATATGATGGCAGCACCAATAGAAAGTGACATAGAAGTCTTTCAATATGACTGCAACAGGTCCGACAGAGATGATGAGCAGGACATTTTGATTCGATCATATGAATTGCATGTCACTTTGCAGAAGATGTTTCAACGTATCAGGAATATGTCGCAATGTATCAGGAACATGTTTGAACTCACTTGAAGAAGTTGCTTCAACGTATCAGTAACATCTGGCAAGTTACTGTAAGACGAGGTGACAACGTATCAGGAAGGTCGTGCAATTTACTTACAAGTAGGAAGATGTTGCAACGTATCAGGAATGTATTGCAAGCTACTTGACGAAGATGTTGCAAAAAACCAGGAACATCATTCAAGGGACTTGAAGAAGATGTGACAACGTCATGCATGGAACATGTCGGAAGTGTCGCGCAGAAGATGTCACAATGCATCAGGAACGTGTGGCAAGTCATTTGAAGGAGATGCTACAACGTATCAGGAACATCTGACAAGTTACTGTAAGACGAGGTGACAACGTATCAGGAAGGTCGTGCAATTTACTTACAAGTAGGAAGATGTTGCAACGTATCAGGATTGTATTGCAAGCTACTTGACGAAGATGTTGCAAAATACCAGGAACATCATTCAAGGGACTTGAAGAAGATGTGACAACGTCATGCATGGAACATGTCGGAAGTGTCGCGCAGAAGATGTCACAATGCATCAGGAACGTGTGGCAAGTCATTTGAAGGAGATGCTACAACGTATCAGGAACATCTGACAAGTTACTGTAAGACGAGGTGACAACGTATCAGGAAGGTCGTGCAATTTACTTACAAGTAGGAAGATGTTGCAACGTATCAGGATTGTATTGCAAGCTACTTGACGAAGATGTTGCAAAATACCAGGAACATCATTCAAGGGACTTGAAGAAGATGTGACAACGTCATGCATGGAACATGTCGGAAGTGTCGCGCAGAAGATGTCACAATGCATCAGGAACGTGTTGCAAGTCATTTGAAGAAGATGCTACAAAGTATCAGGAACATCTGGCAAGGTACTGTAAGACGAGGTGACACATGTATCAGGAAGGTGAGTTCTCTGATGGAAGAGATTGACAAGAATTAATATGGCCTGAGTCTCGTCCCATGAAGTTGGTTCCCTAAACCCGGCCCAAGGGTGCCCAAGTGTCCCCTAAACCCACCCCAAGTGTCCCCTAAGCCCACCCCAAGTGTCCCAAGTGTCCCCAAGTGTCCCCTAAGCGTCCGCAAGTGTTAAGCTAAAGGGCTGTATCCCTTGGAGTTGGTTCCCTAGGCCTTCCCCAAGTGTCCCCAAGTGTCCCCTAAACCCACCCCAAGTGTTCCCAAATGTCCCCAAGTGTCCCCAAGTGTCCCCAAGTGTCCCCTAAACCCACCCCAAGTGTCCCCAAGCGTTAACCTAAAGGGTTGTATCCCTTGGAGTTGGTTCCCTAAGCCCACCCCAAGTGTCCCCTAAACCCACCCCAAGTGTCCCCAAGTGTCCCCAAGTGTTAACCTAAAGGGCTGTATCCCTTGGAGTTGGTTCCCTAAGCCCACCCCAAGTGTCCCCTAAACCCACCCCAAGTGTTCCCAAGTGTCCCCTAAACCCACCCCAAGTGTCCCCAAGTGTTAACCTAAAGGTCTGTACCCCATGGAGTTAACTCTGAAGTCAACATACAAAATGTCGGCTTATAATGAGTAAAAAAGTCGGCTTAAGTGAGTCTCGGACCGCTCAAGGAATCAGTGAATCAATACAGCAACGAAGCAATGAACGAGTGAAGTAGTGAGTCGATGAGCCATTGAATCAGCGAATCAAAGGTTCAATGAACCAGTGACGCAATGAGTCAATCAATCAGTGGTTCAAATGAATCAATGAATCAGTGGATCAATGAATCAATGAATCAATGAATCATTGAATCAATGAACCGATGAACCAATGAAGCAATGAACCAGCGAATGAACACTGAAAAAAAACATGAATTGATGGATGGGTGGATGGATGAGTGAGTTACTTTTCCTTGTTGAGATGCTTCTCTGAGCGACCTTTTCGCTCAGGCACCTCTTCTCTCAGCTACTTCTTCTCTGAGCAGCCACTTATCTGGGCTACCTCTGCTCTGATCTGCCTGCCAGCTAGCTCTTCTGTCGCTTCTGTAACCCATGACCTTCGCGGAGCTGTTACAATCAATGCGTTTAGCGCCCTCCAGCTGCAACCCCGTTTACTGGGAGCGTCGCAGCATCACTCATGCTGTCCTGCGTGCAGCTGTGTCATTGCGTTTAGTCATAAGTTGCAGTGGCACTGGGGTCGGTTCCGCGCTACTCGGCGCTACTCTGATCCCATCAGTCTTTCGCGATTTTTTGCTCTCGGTACAGTCTCGTGCGCATTTTGCCAGCCTCACCTTCCACAAGTGTCTTTGGCGTCGTCATTATGCGATTTGGATGTGCAAATCGAGCTCTCGCCACAGTCCTGTGCACTTTTTGTCGGCGACTTTCCCAGTTCGAACCTCGGAAACAAAGACCCTCCTTCGGCGGCCGCGGAAGCCACTTCACGCGAAAAAAACACACAGTTTCGCATTCGAGAGATCGTGAGAGTGTTTTTCCGTGAATTCACACATTCCCGAACTGTTACACTTCCCAACTAATTATACTTGATGATAGGTGGTTGACATGATGATGTGGTCGGCATGATGGTGGGAATGCTAGCCATGACAATCGTCCGTAATCGTAACTCGGAAAATTTCTATCTAAGCGTCCTTTGACCATTACACTACATTGCATTACGTTGTGCTACGCTACAGCGCTAAATAGTTGATTGCATCATATTCTTGCACCATAATAAGTAGAAGGTGTCACGCTACATGGGGTCCCGGTGCATATGCTGCATTGCGTTGACATTTCAGTGCGCTCGCGCACCCACATCTACACACACACATGCAGCACATTCTAGCGCAAAAGACATGCGCACATATACGTGCATGCACATATGCGTGCTTGCACATATGCATGCACGCATCCATGCATGTGTGCCGCCATACACTCACGCAAAACATGCATCCATGCATTCGTGTAGTTGTTCATCCGCCCGCCCGTACCAGTGCATGTACTTGCTTTAAGCCCTACCTGCTTACTGCTTACCTACCTAACTACCTGGCCCACCGCTCAAAACTGGCCGTGGATCAAACTGCACTTTGTGCTCAATCTTCTTTTCTAATTTGCCGCGAGTCCAATATGGTTTGGAGAACGGTGAGATTCGCAGTTCAAGTGGCAGTACAGATCTACCTATTCAATCAAATTCACATATTTAGATATAGCAGGTTCAGATGTCATGGGACCTGTCGGGCAATACAGCCTAATCCGTTTTTTTTTTTTGTGTTTTTTACGAAAGCCAGCTAGCTGGCTAGTTGCTGTTTGCGAACGAAGTGAGAATAGGGGGTGTGGGGGGGGGGGGTTGCCGAAAGGGAACGAAATCTCGCCGTGCCCCTGTGTTGAGCGCCAGAAAACGGAGCATTTTGCTGGATTATGTACCACTAGGTAATTTGCTGACGGTGGGGTATCGATTCCCTCTAGGTCCGCCTTTTTGGTGGCCGGAGAGACCATGAGGATGTATTGGAAAATACAATGAAACTGCAGGAAAACATGATAACGATCAGAGGAAATCGTACAAAATCCCCTGGAAAACGGACGAAAACGGAGCGAATGCTAGGAACAAACCATGGAAAATCCATTGGAAAATGGAGGAAACCGGAGCGAATGCTAGGCGCAAACCATGACGATGCAGTAAACATGCTGGAAAAATACAGTGAAAGTGCAGGAAAATGTGATAACAACGAGAGGAAATGGTGCAAAAAGGATCGGAAAACGAAGGAGACAGGTAAAACTCTTGGATTAATATTAATATTGAAAAGGTATGAAAATGCAGGAAACCAGAGGAAATGGTGCAAAAACCTATGGAGGAAAGAGGTGAAAATGATAGGAAACATGTAGTAAAAAAAATGCTGGACAAAACATATTGAAAACCCACGAAGAGGATGTATTGGAAAATACAATGAAACTTGAGGAAAACATGATAACGATCAGAGGAAAATGGTAGGAACAAACCATGCAAAATCTGTTGGAACATGGAGAAAACCGGAGCGACTGCTAGGAACAAACTATGACGATGCAGTAAACATGTTGGAAAAAGACAGTGAAAGTGCAGGAAAATGCGATAACAACCAGAGGAAATGGTGCAAAAACGATCGGAAAAATCAAGGAGACGGGTAAAATTCTTGGAAAAATACATTGAAAATGCAGCAAACCAGAGGAAATGGTGCAAAAAGGAGACGGGTAAAAATCTTGGAAAAACAGATTAAAAATGCATGAATAGACTGAAAACCCACGAAGAGGATATAGAAACTGCAGGAAAACATGATAACAATCAGAGGAAATCGTGCAAAATCCACTGGAAAATGCTGGAAAGATACAGTGAAGGAAAATGTGATAGCAACCTGGCAGGAAAATGTGATAACAACCAGAATAAAGGGTGCAAAATCTGTTGGAACATGGAGGAAACCGGAGTGAGTGCTAGGAACAAACGACGATGCAGTAAACATGCTGGAAAAATACAGTGAAAGTGCAGGAAAATGCGATAACAACCAGAGGAAATGGTGCAAAAACGATCGGAAACTGAAGGAGACGGGTAAAACTCTTGCAAAAATACATTGAAAATGCATGAAATGCAGGAAACGAGAGGAAATGGTACAAAAAGCCATAGAGGAAAGCGGTGAAAATGGTAGGAAGCATGTAATAAAAAAAGCTGGACAAAACACTGAAAATCTACAAAAGAGAAGAAAGTAACCACAGGAAACGGTAGAAAAAGCAGTGGAAACTGGAAGAAAAGTTGTGACAATATTAGGAAAACGGTGTACAAGCTAGGAAATGCTTGTAACAACTAGAGGAAACGATGTAGAAAACAGTACAGCATGGAGGACACGCGTGAACATGCTAGGAGGTATGTAACATGTTAGAAAAATACAGTGAAAACCAAGGAAAATGTTATAACTAAAAATGCTTTAAACATATAGTGAAAACCAAGACAATGTTAACGAGCGGAAACGTTGAGCAGGAAATCCGATTTGGTTTCTGTAGATAATGTTAGATGATGGGCAATGTAGTTTGGTGATAGGAAATAGTGGCTGACTCGCGTACAAGACATTGCCATGAAACCTTGGAGCAAGATGCGGATGGTATAGGAAAAAAGATGTATGAGTTGTAAGATTTTAAGAGTTGCATGGGAAAATTGGTTTCATGGTAATCTGTGTGAAGTTAGAAAAGTGTGATTTCGTTCACAGAGTAAGAAAAATAAATACAATCTGCAGATTAGAGTATTTATCAAAGGAAGTTTAGGGGGAGAAACTTCCGTGTTACGGACTTTTAGAATGTCAGGGAAAGAGTTAGTCAAAGAAAGAGTTAGTGAGGGAAAGAGTTAGTCAAACAAAGAGGTAGTCAAAGAAACAGTTAGTCAGGGAAAGAGTTAGTCAAAGAAAGAGTTAGTGAGGGAAAGAGTTAGCAAAGGAACAGTTAGTCAAAGAAACAGTTAGTCAGGGAAAGAGTTAGTTAAAGAAAGAGTTAGTCAAAGAAAGAATTAGTCAAAGAAACAGTTAGTCAGGGAAAGAGTTAGTCAAAGAAAGAGTTAGTGAGGGAAAGAGTTAGCCAAAGAAAGAGTTAGTCAAACAAAGAGTTAGTCAAAGAAACAGTTAGTCAGGGAAAGAGTTAGTCAAAGAAAGAGTTAGTGAGGGAAAGAGTTAGCAAAGAAACAGTTAGTCAAAGAAAGAGTTATCAAAGAAACAGTTAGTCAGGGAAAGAGTTAGTCAAAGAAAGAGTTAGTCAGGGGAAGAGTTAGTCAAAGAAAGAGTTAGTCAAACAAAGAGTTAGTCAAAGAAACAGTTAGTCAGGGAAAGAGTTAGTCAAAGAAAGAGTTAGTGAGGGAAAGAGTTAGTCACAGAAAGAGTTTTAGTGAGGAAAGAGTTTAGTCAAGAAAGGAGTTATCAAACAAGAGTTAGTCAAAGAAACAATAGTCAGGAAGAGTTAGTCAAAGAAAGAGTTAGTGAGGGAAAGATTTAGCACGAAACAGTTAGTCAGGAAGAGTTAGTCAAAGAAACATTTAGTCAGGGAAAGAGTTAGTCAAATAAGAGTTAAAACTCTAGGATCGTTCCCTCACTGTAAATGGGATTGCAAGTGGTGCTGGTGGAGGAGTTGCCGATGGAGTTTTGAAGGAAGTCTCGCACGAAATGCGTTTTTGAGAGATAGCAGATGCACGAAAGCCTATATATATGTTTTTCCATACAGAGTCCGTCCCCGAACCTCGATGATCTACCTCTGCGGTGCGACGGTTGCGAGACGGTCTCGTGTGTGGTCGGATCATTCTCGGATCATGCTCGGATCGGTTTCGGATCGGTTCCGCATTGTAAATGGGGTTTCAACTGTTTTTCGTGCATGTGTGGTCGACAGAATTCCATTGTGATTTGCAACTGTAGGATCGTTCCCGCAATGTAAATGGTGTTGCAAGTGGTGCTGGTGGATGAGTTGCAGATGGAATTCCATTGTGATTTGCAACTGTAGGATCGTTCCCTCAATGTAAATGGGATTGCAAGTGTTGCTGGTGGAGGATTTTGCCGTGGAGTTTTTGGAGGAAGTCGCGGCACGAAATGCGTTTTTGAGAGATAGCATATGCACGGAGAACCCTATTTTTCATACAAAGTCCTTCCCCGAACCTCGCTGATCTACCATCTGCTGTTCGACGGGTGCGAGACGGTCTCGTGTGTGGTCGGATCATGGTCGGATATTCTCGGATCATTCTCGGATCGGTTCCGCATTGTAAATGGGGTTTCAAGTGTTTTTCGTGCATGTGCGGTCGACAGAATTCCATTGTGATTTGCACTGTAGGATCGTTCCCGCAATGTAAATGGGATTGCAAGTGGTGCTGGTGGATGAGTTGCCGATGAAATTCCATTGTGATTTGCAACTCTAGGATCGTTCCCTCACTGTAAATGGCATTGCAAGTGGTGCTGGTGGAGGAGTTGCCGATGGAGTTTTGGAGGAAGTCTCGCACGAAATGCGTTTTTGAGAGATAGCAGATGCACGAAACCCTATGTTTTTCCATACAAAGTGCGTCCCCGAACCTCGATGATCTACCTCTGCGGTGCGACGGTTGCGAGACGGTCTCGTGTGTGGTCGGATCATGGTCGGATATGCTCGGATCATTCTCGGATCGGTTCCGCATTGTAAATGGGGTGTCACCTGTGTTTCGTGCATTTGTTGTCGACAGAATTCCATTGTGATTTGCAACTGTAGGATCGTTCCCGCATTGTAAATGGGGTTGCAAGTGGTGCTGGTGGATGAGTTGCCGATGGAATTCCATTGAGATTTGCAACTCTAGGATCGTTCCCTCACTGTAAATGGGATTGCAAGTGGTGCTGGTGGAGGAGTTGCCGATGGAGTTTTGAAGGAAGTCTCGCACGAAATGCGTTTTTGAGAGAGAGCAGATGCACGAAACCCTATGTTTTTCCATACAAAGTCCGTCCCCGAACCTCGATGATCTACCTCTGCGGTGCGACGGTTGCGAGACGGTCTCGTGTGTGGTCGGATCATCCTCGGATTGGTCTCGGATCGGTCTCGGATCGGTTCCGCATTGTAAATGGGGTTTCAACTGTTTTTCGTGCATGTGTGGTCGACAGAATTCCATTGTGATTTGCAACTGTAGGATCGTTCCCGCATTGTAAATGGGATTGCAAGTGGTGCTGGTGGATGAGTTGCCAATGGAATTCCATTGTGATTTGCAACTGTAGTATCCTTCCCGCAATGTAAATGGGATTGCAAGGTTGCTTCCTGCTTTGGCTGCAAACGTAATACTATTGTCTTTTGGAGCTGGACTTCGTAAATCGTATTGGAGTGGCTGCATGAAGGCTGCGACAGTGATTTGTCAGCAGATTTTCTCCATTTTGGCGCTAGTGATTTTCCTTCTAAAAATCTTTTTAAAAAGTGCTTCAAAATCGTCTTTTTTTCGCTCTGGCGTCGAGATACGGTTTTGGAGCTGCAATTTCCGACCCAGTTGCGCGTAGTTCTATTGTGTTTTGCAACTCAGTCTCTGCAGATCGCATTGTAATGGCTGCGTCAAGGTTGCTTCTTGCCACGGCTGCATGCGTAATACTATTGTCTTTTGCAGTTGGACTTCGTAAATCGTATTGGAGTGGCTGCATGAAGGCTGCGACATTGATTTGTCAGCAGATTTTCTCCATTTTGGCGCCAGTGAGTTTCTTTTTAAAAATTCTTTTAAAAAGTGCTTCAAAATCGTCTTTTTTTTCGCTCTGGCGTCGAGATCCGGTTTTGGAGCTACAATTTCCGACGCCGTTGTGCGTAGTTCTATTGTGTTTTGCAACTCAGTCTCTGCAGATGGCTGCGTCAAGGTTGCTTGGTGCCGCGGCTGCATGCGCAATATTATTGTCTTTTGCAACTGGACTTCGTAAATCGTATTGGAGTAGGTGCATCAAGGGTTCGACAGTGATTAGTAGTAGTGCTGGGAATTGATTAATGAAAGCTTAATAGATGACATATGAGAAGGGACGAAATGAGAAGAGATGAGCTGGGATAAGGTGAGAAGAGCTCAGATGAGATGAACTGTGGAGTGTGAAGAGTGTAGTGTGAAATGTGGGGCGTGAAGAGCGCAGTGTGAAGTGTGAAGTGTGAAGTTTGGAGTGTGAAGGAAGCAGTGAGAAGTGAGAAGTGTGAAGTGTGGACTGTGAAGTGTGGAGTGTGAAGTTTGGAGTGCAAAGAGTGCAGTGTGAAGTGTGGAGTGTGAAGAGTGCAGTGTGAAGTGTACAGTGTGAAGGAAGCAGTGGGAAGTGAGAAGTGTGAAGTGTGCAGTGTGAAGTTTAAGTTTGGAGTGCGAAGAGTGAGTGTGAAGTGTGAAGTGTGGGGTTTGGAGTGTGAAGGCAGCAGTGAGAAGTGTGGAGTGTGAAGTGCGAAGTGAGAAGTGTGAAGTTTGGAGTGTGAAGGAAGCAATGAAAGTGTGAAGTGCGAAGTGAGAAGTGTGAAGTTTGGAGTGTGAAGTTTGGAGTGGGAAGGAAGCAGTGAGAAGTGTGAAGTGTGGACTGTGAAGTGTGGAGTGTGAAGTGCGAAGTGAGAAGTGTGAAGTTTGGAGTGTGAAGGAAGCAGTGAGAAGTGAGAAGTGTGAAGTGTGAAGTGCGAAGAGCGCAGTGTGGAGTGCGAAGAGCGCAGTGTGAAGTGTGAAGTGTGAAGTGTGAGGTTTGGAGTGTGAAGGAAGCAGTGAGAAGTGTGAAGTGTGGACTGTGAAGTGCGAAGTGAGAAGTGTGAAGTTTGGAGTGTGAAGGAAGCAGTGAGAAGTGAGAAGTGTGAAGTGAGAAGTGTGGACTGTGAAGTGTGGAGTGTGAAGTGCGAAGTGAGAAGTGTGAAGTGTGAAGTTTGGAGTGTGAAGGAAGCAGTGAGAAGTGAGAAGTGTGAAATGTGGAGTGTGGAGTGTGAAGTGTGAAGTTTGGAGTGTGAAGGAAGCAGTGAGAAGTGAGAAGTGTGAAATGTGGAGTGTGAAGTGTGAAGTGTGAAGTGCGAAGTGAGAAGTGTGGACTGTGAAGTGTGAAGTGTGAAGTGTGAAGTGTGGACTGTGAAGTGTGGACTGTGAAGTGTGAAGTGTGCAGTGTGAAGTGTGAAGTGTGAAGTTTGAGGTTTGGAGTGTGAAGGAAGCAGTGAGAAGTGAGAAGTGTGGAGTGTGAAGTGTGGAGTGTGAAGTTTGAAGTTTGGAGTGCGAAGAGTGCAGTGTGCAGTGTGAGGTGTGGAGTGTCGAGGGAAGGACACGGTCGGGACAGGGTGTCTTTGAACTATAGGTCATTTATGTTTGGGAAACTTCCGCCGCCGGCTTGCCCGGGTCTATGTTAAATGGGGTTTCAACTGTTTTTCGTGCATGTGTGGTCGACAGAATTCCATTGTGATTTGCAACTGTAGGATCGTTCCCGCAATGTAAATGGGATTGCAAGTGGTGCTGCCGGATGAGCTGCCGATGGAGTTTTGAAGGAAGTCTCGCACGAAATGCGTTTTTGAGAGATAGCAGATGCACGAAACCCTATGTTTTTCCATCCAAAGTCTGTCCCCGAACCTCGATGATCTACCTCTGCGGTGCGACGGGTGCGAGACGTGGTCGGATCATCCTCGGATCATGGTCGGATCGGTCTCGGATCGGTTCCGCATTGTAAATGGGGTTTCAACTGTGTTTCGTCTATGTGCGGTCGACAGAATTCCATTGTGAATTGCAACTGTAGGATCGTTCCCGCATTGTAAATGGGGTTGCAAGTGGTGCTGGTGGATGAGTTGCCGATGGAGTTTTGAAGGAAGTCTCGCACGAAATGCGTTTTGAGAGATAGAAGATGCAGGAAACCCTATGTTTTTCCATACAAAGTGCGTCCCCGAACATCGATGATCTACCT
>CAMXCT020000948.1:23549-183053 GCA_947184155.2 Cladocopium goreaui
TTGTCAGCAGATTTTCTCCATTTTGGCGCTAGTGATTTTCCTTCTAAAAATCCTTTTTAAAAGTGCTTCAAAATCGTCTTTTTTTCGCTCTGGCGTCGAGATCCGGTTTTGGAGCTACAATTTCTGACGCCGTTGCGCGTAGTTCTATTGTGTTTTGCAACTCAGTCTCTGCAGATCGCATTGTAATGGCTGCGTCAAGGTTGCTTCGTGCTGTGGCTGCATTTGTCATACTATTGTCTTTTGCAGCTGGACTTCGTAAATCGTATTGGAGTGGCTGCATGAAGGCTGCCACAGTGATTTGTCAGCAGATTTTCTTCATTTTGGCGCTAGTGAATTTCCTTCTAAAAATCATTTTAAAAAGTGCTTCAAAATCGTCTTTTTTTCGCTCTGGCGTCGAGATCCGGTTTTGGAGCTACAATTTCCGACGCCGTTGCGCGTAGTTCTATTGTGTTTTGCAACTCAGTCTCCGCAGATCGCATTGGAATGGCTGCGTCAAGGTTGCTTCTTGCTGTGGCTGCATGCGTAATGTCTTTTGCAGCTGGATCTCGTACATCGTCTTGGAGTGGCTGCATGAAGGCTGCGACATGGATTTGTTAGCAGATTTTCTCCATTTTGGCGCTAGTGTTTTTTTGTTGCACGTAGGTTTAGAGCAGTGTGAAGTGTGGGGCGTGAAGAGTGCAGTGTGAAGTGCACAGTGTTTTTGAAGGAAGCAGTGGGAAGTGAGAAGTGTGAGGTTGTGGAGTGGGAAAGTTTAAGTTTGGAGTGCGAAGAGCGCCCAGTGTGAGTGTGAAGTGTGAGGTTTGGAGTGTGAAGGAAGCCGGAGAAGTGTGAAGTGTGGACTGTGAAGTGGAAAGTGTGAGTGAAGTGTGGAGGTTGAAGTGCGAAGTGAGAATGTGAAGTGTGGTTTGGAGTGTGAAGTTTGAGTGGGAAGGGAAGCAGCAGTGTGGAGTGTGAAGTGTGGACGGTGAAGTGTGAAGTGTGGACTGTGAAGTGTGAAGTGTGAAGTGTGGAGTGTGAAGTGCGAAGTGAGAAGTGTGAAGTGTGAAGGAAGCAGTGGGAAGTGAGAAGTGTGAACTGTGAAGTGTGAAGTGCGGAGTGTGAAGTGCGAAGAGCGCAGTGTGAAGTGTGAAGTGTGAGGTTTGGAGTGTGAAGGAAGCAGTGAGAAGTGTGAAGTGTGGACTGTGAAGTGTGAAGTGTGAGTGAAGTGTGGAGTGTGAAGTGCGAAGTGAGAAGGGTGAAGTGTGAAGTTTGGAGTGTGAAGTTTGGAGTGGGAAGGAAGCAGTGAGAAGTGAGAAGTGTGAAGTGTGGACTGTGAAGTGTGGAGTGTGAAGTGCGAAGTGAGAAGGGTGAAGTTTGGAGTGTGAAGGAAGCAGTGAGAAGTGAGAAGTGTGAAGTGAGAAGTGTGAAGTGTGGACTGTGCAGTGTGGAGTGCGAAGAGCGCAGTGTGAAGTGTGAAGTGTGAAGCGTGAGGTTTGGAGTGTGAAGGAAGCAGTGAGAAGTGTGAAGTGTGGACTGAAGTGTGAAGTGTGAGTGAAGTGTGGAGTGTGAAGTGCGAAGTGAGAAGTGTGAAGTGTGAAGTTTGGAGTGTGAAGTTTGGAGTGGGAAGGAAGCAGTGAGAAGTGAGAAGTGTGAAGTGTGGACTGTGAAGTGTGGAGTGTGAAGTGCGAAGTGAGAAGTGTGAAGTTTGGAGTGTGAAGGAAGCAGTGAGAAGTGAGAAGTGTGAAGTGAGAAGTGTGAAGTGTGGACTGTGAAGTGTGGAGTGCGAAGAGCGCAGCGTGAAGTGTGAAGTGTGAAGTGTGAGGTTTGGAGTGTGAAGGAAGCAGTGAGAAGTGTGAAGTGTGGACTGTGAAGTGTGAAGTGTGAGTGAAGTGTGGAGTGTGAAGTGCGAAGTGAGAAGTGTGAAGTGTGAAGTTTGGAGTGTGAAGGTTGGAGTGGGAAGGAAGCAGTGAGAAGTGAGAAGTGTGAAGTGTGGACTGTGAAGTGTGGAGTGTGAAGTGCGAAGTGAGAAGTGTGAAGTTTGGAGTGTGAAGGAAGCAGTGAGAAGTGAGAAGTGTGAAGTGAGAAGTGTGAAGTGTGGACTGTGAAGTGTGGAGTGCGAAGAGCGCGCGTGAAGTGTGAAGTGTGAAGTGTGAGGTTTGGAGTGTGAAGGAAGCAGTGAGAAGTGTGAAGTGTGGACTGTGAAGTGTGAAGTGTGAGTGAAGTGTGGAGTGCGAAGTGCGAAGTGAGAAGTGTGAAGTGTGAGTTTTGGAGTGTGAAGTTTGGAGTGGGAAGGAAGCAGTGAGAAGTGAGAAGTGTGAAGTGTGGAGTGTGAAGTGTGGAGTGTGAAGTGCGAAGTGAGAAGTGTGAAGTTAGGAGTGTGAAGGAAGCAGTGAGAAGTGAGAAGTGTGGAGTGTGAAGTGCGAAGTGAGAAGTGTGAAGTGTGAAGTTTGGAGTGTGAAGGAAGCAGTGAGAAGTGAGAAGTGTGAAATGTGGAGTGTGAAGTGTGAAATGCGAAGTGAGAAGTGTGGACTGTGAAGTGTGAAGTGTGAAGACTGTGAAGTACGAAGTGTGAAGTGTGGACTGTGAAGTGTGAAGTGTGGACTGTGAAGTGTGAAGTGTGAAGTGTGGATTGTGAAGTGTGAAGTGTGAAGTGTGGACTGTGAAGTGTGAAGTGTGCAGTGTGAAGTGTGAAGTGTGAGGTTTGGAGTGTGAAGGAAGCAGTGAGAAGTGAGAAGTGTGGAGTGTGAAGTGTGGAGTGTGAAGTTTGAAGTTTGGAGTGCGAAGAGTGCAGTGTGCAGTGTGAGGTGTGGAGTGTCGAGGGAAGGACACGGTCGGGACAGGGTGTCTTTGAACTATAGGTCATTTATGTTTGGGAAACTTCCGCCGCCGGCTTTCTCGGGTCTATGTTATTGGCTAAGATGAAATGAGATGACACGAATTGAGAGGACCTGAGGCCGGATGAAAATGCAAAAGGATCTTCATAAAAAAAGATGATGGCACAGGAATGACAAGTCATGAGCTTGTTGTTGCGAAGCACAGAAGCGGGCACCCTATAGGCACAGTCTTTATTCCGCTCTATAGGTTATGAGCGTTTCAATTTTTGAAACGGCTTGCCCGAGTACTACTTATCAAGGTCGACAGTCATGGAATTGAAGGCAGCACAAATGGGGCTTTGAAGCAGCACCCCGCCCAAAAAACATGAAATTTGAACCAACAGAAGCGGACATTTAAGTTTCAGACCTAAAGAGTTTTGCAGTGCTGATGTTCAAGATGTTCAATCTCCAGATGTTTGTGCTTTAACATGCTTTGGTTGAGCCATCCGTGAAGTTTTGGGAAGTTGCAGTGGTGTCACTCGCAGGAGCTCCGGTGCAGCAGATCAACAGGGCTGCCAGCGCGGAGATGGCTTTGATTTGCGGCTGGAGGAATTGGAGGATGTGGAGGTTGGACTCGCTGATGTTACCAAAAAACAATGAAAAGATACAGGCATTACAATAATGACCATCGTCATCATCATCCTCCTCCTCCTCGTCGTCTTCGTCATCAGTTTTGGATGCAATTTGCTTGATGCAATTTGCTTTTGGCTGCTTTGGCGCATGTGATGCAACCTTCTACCATCATTCTGTCTGGTCAGGCAGCCCCCTCAGTCAGTGATCCACCGGCTGAAGTCAGGAGCCCATGGGCGGCTAAGCACCTGGAAAGCTCGACATGGTAATGGGATCCATGGCTGGTTCACCTATGGAATTCGGGAAATGCATGGATGTCACATGCAGGTGTTCCAACATTGTTAGATTTAGACTATCAATACTATCTTACCCCGGCAGCAGGACAGCTGGACCTACTGTGGAGGTCGTACTTGGGGGGTGGGGGCTCTCGCGGCGTCCTTGCTCTTCGATCTGTAGGTGAAGTTTTTGATCGGAGTTTGTTTGCTTCTGGTAGGTGGGAGCGTTCATGATATACACAGGAAATTCTTGGCGAGGATTGAACATGCTGCGAGGTGCGTTTGATGGATAGCAGCGAGAGTGAAAGCTCTAGCAATGGCACCCCAGAGGTTCAGGTGGGATCAATGGCAAATTGGTTCATGTCACCACTGCCGTGGCTAGTTCGACACACCCAAACTGTTCAGACAAATAATTTCTCGAATTATCCGAGGTACAAGTTGCATGGTGTGGTATATGTTGATTCGCATTCAATTCAGTTTGTTTCTGCGCCTGACAATTTTGCAAAGTTGCTGATACTTTGCATCCGACCAGGCTGAACTGAGAGCTAAGAGACAAGCTGAGGAAGAGGAGCTCGCCAGAAAGCGAGCGCAGGCGGAACTGGAAGCAAAGAGACAAGCTGAGGAAGAGGAGCTCGCCAGAAAGCGAGCGCAGGCGGAACTGGAAGCAAAAAGACAAGCGGAGGAAGAGGAGCTCGCCAGAAGGCGGGCAGAAGCAGAACTGGAAGCTAAGAGACAAGCGGAGGAAGAGGATCTCGCGAGAAAGCGAGCGGAAGCAGAACTGGAGGCAAAGAGACAAGCTGAGCAAGAGGAGCTTGCCAGAAAGCGAGCGGAGGCAGAATTGTTGGCAAAGAGACAAGCTGAGCAAGAGGAGCTCGCCAGAAAGCGAGCACAGGCGGAAATGGAAGCTAAGAGACAAGCGGAGGAAGAGGAGCTCGCAAGAAGGCAAGCTGAGGCAGAATTGCAAGCAAAGAGACAAGCGGAGGAAGAGGAGCGCGCCAGAAAGCGAGCAGAGGCAGAATTGGAAGCTAAGAGACAAGCTGAGGAAGAGGAGCGCGCCAGAAAGCGAGCTGAGGCAGAATTGGAAGCTAAGAGACAAGCTGAGGAAGAGAAGCTCGCCAGAAAGAGAGCTGAGGCGGAACTGGAAGCTAAGAGACAAGCTGAGGAAGAGGAGCGCGCCAGGAAGCGAGCTGAGGCGGAACTGGAAGCAAAGAGACAAGCTGAGGAAGAGGAGCTTGCCAGGAAGCGATCTGAGGCGGAACTGCAAGCTAAGAAACAAGTTGAGGAAGCAGAGCTTGCCAGAAAGCGAGCAGACGGGGAACCGCACGCTGCTCAGAGGGAAGCTGAGGAGGTATTGATGAGAAAGCAGAAAGAGGCCGCACAGCGGGCAGAGGCAGAACCGAACGTTGCTCAGAGAGAAGCTGAGGAGGAGGAACTGGTGAGAAAGCAGAAAGGGGCCGCACAGCAAGCCAGAAGGCTGGCTCAGGAAGAAGAGTTGGAAGAGGTTCAAGAGGAAATTGAAATTGAAGAAGAAAGCGAAACCCACTTTGACCAGCCTGGTGTGGAATCATACCATCCTCAGGCAAGCAGCCAGCACGTCCAGCTGCCAGGACTCACCCTGGCTGCTGCGGTAGAGGTACCACATGCATCAACTCCAGAGGAGGAAACCAGTGAATCCGAGGCCCACAGGTTTCATCCCACGGGAAGGACGGTGCCTCTTAGGTGGTCATGGGAGGTGATCTTAGATATTGTTGAAGCTTTGGATTTTCCATCTAATTCCGCAGATGACAGTTCAGTTCTACCTGTTTTCCACAGATTCCCCTTCTCTGTGATATGGGAAGCACCTCCGGCCACACTGACTTCCCGAAATCATGGTTTCAGAATCATGAGCTGGTCTATAGCATCATGTTTTTCTTTGCTACTCGAAATTGATTCCAATAAGCATGAAGGGGAAAGGAAAAACATTTCAAAGAAGGGCACGGATCCAAACCAAACACCCCCCCAAAGCCAGAAGGGGTAAGGCATGCTCAAGCTTTCAAGTCCATTAGTTTTTCCGTGCAGTTTCACTGGATGCTCACCAGGGTGCGGAAATTGTTCCATCAGGCCAGTGCAGCAGTGGTGGCTGTCACCAAGAGGCCTTCGATGAAGATTACGGCCCTGGATGAAGAGGAAAGCAGAAGACAAGCTGAGGAAGCAGACGGAACCTTGGCTAAAAACCACTGCCACCATGGTTGAATAGTTGAAGCTATCCGAAGCTGTTTTTCATCGAAACTGGATGGTTGAAAATAATTGGTTAATTGGATGGGAAACTGAAACAGGTTGAGCAATGCTGAGTAGTTTAATATCAATCAGCGGAATTGCTGTCAAGAGTTGGTCAGGTGCTAGAGTTGCAAACGAAGCTTGAACAGCCCAGGAAAATAGCACATTTGATGGGTTCTGGAAATAGACGTGGTTTCCTGGCATCTTTCCTTTCATCATTCACCCAAGCATTTGCAACCAATGATGATAGTTATCATTCTTGTTTAACCCAGCTATCATAAACATGAGATAAAGATGGTACATGGCTAGCACCGCGGTATTAAGATGAATTCCACCGAGCGCCTTTCAGAAAGCCAGGAGAAGACGAGCTGGAGAAGCATTCAGATGTCCACCTGCCTTTGTTTGATGTGTGTGTGTGTGGGCGTGTGCGTGCGCGTCCGCGTGTGGGTTTCTCACATCCTGGAACATTTCACACACAACTGGAGATATCCAGGATGGGAGCTGATGGGACAAGCAGCGAACATGTTCAAAGGGTATGACGTGGGTCTTAGAAGGTTGCCAAAATATCTCGGAAAATCATTGCGTTCCCTCATGTAACATCCCCGGTCTGAATTTGCCATGGTATTTCCCCCGTCCTATCTGGATCACACCTCGTTTTTCCCATCTGAGATCCGAAGAAATGATGCAAGATGGAGTGTCTCCAACCACCCAGGCACTGCAAGGATTGATTGCGGAAACTTGGGCCTACGTCAAATTCTATCCGAGACTGAAGTTCCAACAAATGCTTGGTTCGGGTGATCAAAACCAGCTATTATTTTGATGATTTTCCGAACGTTTTTCAACACATTCCCAAAAAGGCAGCGCAAAAAATCATAGATTTCGACCTCCGAAAAGATCCCTTGACGCAGAAAACTCCCCCACTCTGCAGGCAGCAGCTCCGATGGTCCCGCTTTCTCCCATTTGCGACGCTCGAGTAATCCCCGTGGCTCGCGGGGCAAAGATCCCCAGCCAAAAATGGAGGGCGCATCCCAGTCCGTTGTGCTTCTGGTGGTTTGCATATGTTTGCATGGCAGATAGGGGAACGCCCATATCAGATTTCTTCGAAAGTTTGTGAATGCCATTGGGCGCTCAGACGCCAGCCACCCCCCAACAATAGCTGGGGAGATAAATTATATCCCCATCAAAAACTGCTAGTGTGTGATTTCACCAGTACTGGATGATCCCACGATTCCCACCTTAGAACCTTTGAATGTTGGACCAAGTTCCTGAGCGCCTCAGGAAAGCGTGGAGAGAGAGCCCAGCGAGCTGCCTTCAACCTTCCTCCTGGAGACCGAGCATAGGGCGCGAAACGATTGCCTGGAGGATCCATGGAAAGAAACTTGTTCATTATTAATGAGTGTTAGCGTTTTTGCTATTGCCGTTCGTGTTAGTTTTGTTACTGCCATTCATGTTATTATGACGCTGTTCTTTCATCATTCTTATTGTATATACGTTCAGCCTTTATGAACCTATGATGAGGTTATCAGCCACCTATAGCAACTTAAACAACCATATCAAGAAAGAACCGAATTGTCCATTGGTGTATCATCCCAAGCTGTGCATTCTGGAATGACTTCACCTTGCCAGTGATGGCCGTTGGTGCTTTGGTCAAACATGGAACCAAAGTGGAAAACCACCATTGTCCAATGGGTAAGCCATCCAAAATGGTCGTTTTTCCGCTTCTATTGTACTCGGGTCAAGTTTCGGTAGATAAAAACATTCGCCATCAAGCAGGTAAATCTCTTTGGACTAAGGGCAGCGGATGGGCAGACGACCTGCGGCGCTTTGCAGATGAAGAACTCATTCCAGACAAGGACTGCGAGGTCCTGCGCTATCCCGGGCCCCTCAAACCAACTCAAAGGCTTGAAGTCACTGCGCCACAAGCAGCGCGTGATCATGAAAAAGGTGCAAGAATTTGTTGTGTTCGTGTTGTGCAAATATTGTGATGTGACTTGATGTGGATTGCGGATTTGAATTTATCTCTGTGCCACTTGCGTCTTGCCGGTTACACCTTCATTCCACCAATGCCTACAGTAGTTATTGGGTAGGGTCGTTGTATTGACGTGCCAAGGCCCCCCTTATGAAACGGACTACTACCTGGAGTTTTGGGTGATGTTTTGGAATGGATACCTCTTTAGACAGTTGGGTCCCAGAATGTGGGACATCTACAGATGGTTTGAAGTCGCAAATCAAGTCTCCACAATTGCTAACATGGATGGAGCGGTATATAAGGGGTGGCGGTCTAGCTTTCAGGGTCGTCTCGAAATGTGGGATCCCCCAAAATCCAAATCATGTCCCCCTTTGAAATTGCCTGGAATTGACGCTTTCTCTCCCACTTTGAGACAAACCATTTCTCAGTGGGGCTGTCAAGCAAGGGGTTGGCCTGAAGACCCAAAAATGTCGCATGCATAAACCGCGTCTTATGTTCAACGACAGGAGATGTCCGGACTGGACGCTTCAAGGCAGGCAAACGGTAATATTCCGCAGGGTGTGAAGCAGCTCAACCAACATGATGGGAATGATGGGTCAACCCACAAGGGGGGTGGTTTTTGGCTTAGGTTTTTGCAAATTACAGGGTTTGCCTCCAATGAGTTCCACATCTCCCCCCACCAGGTCCAGGCAAAATTCCTGGATGGCAGAGGCCGTGGAAGATTCCTGGAGGCCAGCAACCCGAACATGTTGGTCGGGCCAAGCCGCACTGGCTGGTGGCTTTGAATAGTGTTTTCATCCGACCGAACAATATGGAAGCATGATTCTATACACTTTCGAACATAGGATCATGATTCCAACAGATTGATTTTTTTGCGGATGGGTTGAGGCCACTAAGCAGATCAAAGGATTCGTGAATAGTAAGTTGACTGTCATCAACTGCTTGGCCCTGAAAGAGCGCAGCCTGCTCTCATATGCGATGTTCATGTTCTATTCTGTCATGATAATCACCGGCACATTGCAACTCACCACGTGCCATGGAGAGTCATGTCTTGTGGCCAAGCAGGTCAGCTTTGAAGGCCAGGTATTCGGCGGCAGGGCGGGAATGATTTTTGCCAGGAAGTAAATCTTTAAGTTCACTGAGCATGTTTTGGGTTCCATGATCCGTACTTAAGACGGGTTGCAACTGCCTTCCAAGTTCAGGCCTATTTGGCATGATTCATTACACGCCCCACTTGGCGGATGTTTGGCAGATGGGTTCTGGCTTTTTGGATTGTGCAGCCATGGGTGGCCAAATCCAGGCCCATAGGCTTAAGTCTCCCTGCAAAGGAGCAATGTTCATGGATCTAATGAACCCAAGTCATAAACCTTCTGATGAGCACCATTTTGCTATAAGATCCCATTGATCTTATTGTCAGCGGTTAGATATATAGTTAGATGACCTAATCTGTGCAGCTGCGTTTCCATGACCACCTCAAGCTGCTTTCTTGAGGCGTCCCAAGCCGCACCTGCCGCTTCTCAATCCGAACTTTGGCAGCAGAATAGCGGGACCATTGGGTGATGGTATGCATTTAGGGGTATTTGGCTGGCTTAATCACCGACCAGGCTCTGATTATTGGTTCATATCTTCTGTTTTTGTTGCTTGTTGAAGTCTATATCCCCATCATACCCCTATCCCCACAATAGCTGACATGAAACCACCAAGGCGACTGCATGAAACCTGGCAGTACGACCGCCATCGGCCCCCAGGAATCGGATGATGTGCAGCAAAGACATCGGGCGGCCGCACGCTTTGTGGAGGCCTTCAAGGTTTGGAGGGATGGGAAGCTGGGAAATTCAACCGGCAAACAGAAAAAAAAAACATGAATGAAGCCAACCAGAGGGCGGATTGCATTGGATTTGCATGTGATGTAGCTTCTTCAAGATATGTTTTCTGTTCCTAGATTCATAGTCTCCTTTTCAGTGTGTCGCTAGATTTGTTTTACGACTCAAGGTGAGCAGTCAGTTATCAACAACCACAGCAAGGCACCCATTGTTTCCACCACATCTTGAAGGACTCAAAAGCTGCTTCCTCCAAGGCTGCGGATGTGAGTCAAGGCCTGGCTGCTACAGAGTTCGCTTTTTTCATGGGACCATTTTGGGATTTGCTGCCCCTGGCGCAGGTGTTGTCTTCCAGCCGGCGCGCCCCGCGGCCCCCTCCAAGGCACCAGCGTCATCCGCGGTGCCGTCCAAGGCAGCGGCGGTGCCGGCGGCCAAGGCGCTTGCAAGGCCCAAGACGGAGGAGGATCGTATTGAACTGGAGCTGCTTGGAGGAAGCAGCCCATGATATTATTATGTTGTGGTTGACGCGGTGGGGCTATTTTAATGACTGACAATTTTGATGGAAGCATGGAATGATGTTGAATATTGATTGGGATTTGATGGGATTTGGATTTGAATATTGACTGAAATTGTTGTAGGACCCTATAACCTGAAGAAAGAGTGACAAGTGACGCGTCATGTTTTCTCTGCAGTTAGGAAAGCAGAGCAACACCCCCACGGATTGGCCACCGATGTCACGTGATCTGAGGCGATCTACGCGCAAGGCCTTGGAAGATGCTCAGTTTTCCGGCGATTTTGATGAATTCCCAAACTAAACGCAAATCAAAGGGGAACTCCAGGATTTGCTTCCCCATCATTGGACCATTCCTTGGCAAAACCTCAGTTGCTAGCATGGCTCTACAGTGGCTGCGAAGTCTGTCGAACAGTTTTTTCAGTGGCATGATGGAAATGGTGTTGTGCCCAAAAATTGTTGATTGGAAGATTATGTTCGGAGAAGCTTCAGCCTCAAAAAATCGGAAGGGGATGGCTCTTGCAAAACTAGTTGGGGGATTTGCTTCAACATATTATCTCTGGGGCCCCAGGTCATGTCATGATGCTTGGCAATCATCTTGTTGTTGAAACCTTGGACATACGCTCTCGCAATTATGCCTTTCTAGGTGAGTTACATGTTGGTAAATTAACACAACAACATAGCTATAGAAAATCGTCACACTGAATAGATAAACCATTTACAGATGGGCAATTTTCCATAGCTATGTTTATTTGCCAGAGGGTATACCTTTTGCACGTTCTGATTTTCATGGATTTCCCATTGCCAGATCGGATTCCCAGTGGGCAGCCCATTTTTGCACCACACAAGGTTTTGGGATTTGCCCATTGAAGATGCCCTGCGGAATCTACGAGCGCGCAGCACGAGGTGTAAGGACGCCGTTTTCAGTGTGTTTGGTGGGTGGGCGGTGGCTTTACCGAGCGAGCCCCAAACAACCAAAAAAAAGGGTCCCTACCAAGAAATCACGAGGGTATGAGTATAAGCAGCAATAAATAGAGATTTAACCAGCATCGAACCAAAGGAAGTTGGCAATTTGGTGGTTTCCCCAAGGAAAGGAAAGTGGCAGTTTGGTGGAGAACTGGCTGCATCGCTCACTAATCACTTATGTGATGGATAGTCAGCAAACATCGGAAAAAAGGAAACCCACATTTGTTTACAGGTAAGTCGCTGCCAGCCATTTGCCAATAGAAGAAAGTGGTGACCATTCATCTTGGGCCATATCACCAGAGTGGGTGGCTTTGTGAAGCCAATTTGCGTATGGCCTAGTGAAAAAGTTAGACCCTCATTAGCATTGGTAGGGGGGCATGAGTGAATTTCACCACGAAAATCCCAGACACTGGTTCGAAACTGGGTATGAACAGGAATTCATTGTTGGTATTCATGGGAATTGCTTTCTTGATTTACCACATTGTACCATGATTAAAGGGTTAATAAGGGGTGCCACTGGTGATTTTGGGTAATAACGGGATACGAATGGATAATAATAGGCTATTAATAGATTTACAAGTTATAATTGGGCGTTAAACCCATTTAGTCGGGCAATAGATGTCCCATTGTTATATCATTGATAATAGTTTCCTACTATGGAATTATATAAAGTAAGACATCTCCAGATTGATGGGACAACACATTTCCCTTAATGGGGAAACAATAGACCCCTTATTGTACTGGAATAAGACATGGAATAGCACGAACACCTGGGTTACCATTGTTACTGTTTTTATCAGGATTATTTTCCAACTGGATAATAATTAACACTATTCGTATCCAGCTGTTAAAACATGTTCACATTTGTTCTAACATTGCAATCTTTTTTGAAATATCAGATAATAACAGGGATAATGATTGCTACTGTCTGGTTATTACTGTCCCCACTCTTCCCTGGCCGTTCCAGGACCACACCAAGCGTGTGGCCGACGCCTTCCAGGCTCGCCAGTCGCGCAAGCGCAGCGCCCAACGACCCGAGAAGCCCCGGCCCCCCACTGGCGCAGAGGTCTGGGGCAAGCGGAGCAGCTGGGATCGAAAATGGCTGGTTTTACCATGGAAAAACCGTGAAAATCGTTTTCTTTTACCATTGAAAATGATGTTAAATGGCAGTTTTACCCGCAAAAATCGTGACAAATGGTGATCCAACTTTCCTAAACATTTTCGTATGATTCGGTGGGACATGCCTACCAACTGTGGGATTGCTCTTCAATGGGATGGATGAAGATTGTGACGGGGAATGACTTTGAATTCACCCATTAGTTGGGTTTGTTGAAAAATGAAGCATATTCCCAAGATGAGCAGTTGCTGCCCAGAAAATGATGATGAACTATCAAGTCTCAAAGTATCTGATTTTCAGACACCCCGACATGCCGGATACTCAACTTGTAATGTCTTGCACAGTAGACCTACCATCCTAGACCTTTTCTAGGCGCATTGTGCTTTATTCCCCCACATGGTGCATGTGGTTAAATGCCGGATGGTCTTACTCCAATTGCCAATTTATAAAGCATCCTATGGTTCATGAATCTTTGACTCATACACAACAAAACGTATTTCCGGTACATAGCCCATACATATTTGGGAGATGATTATTTTGTGATACGTTTATTATGTTCAACCTTCTGTCGGAAGATCATCCCGAATTTGTCGCAAGGGTTCCCCTTTCACTCTGGGGGTCTGGGGGTTGAGGGTGTGTTCGCTCGACGTTGCGTTTACGTCCGCAACCGTTCGCAACCGTTCGCAACCGTCCGCGTGAGGTTGCTATGGCCGTGCCTATGGCGGCGAGTCTTGCAACAGTGGTCACTTTTGGAGGTTTCAGACGTCGCGTAGCCTCGTTTCGCGTGGCAGGCGTGGCACTTTGTGACATTCCAACCTGTTTCATAACGTGTCAAAAGTCGTTTTGTGTGGCAGGTGCAATATATTCGCATCGCTTTGAGTTGCAGTTTTCGTGGCAGGCGCGGCACTTTGGCAACCTCCATCGTCATTTCGCGTGGCAGGCACAGCACTTTAGACGTGTCGCGTCGCGTATTTTTACGAATCGCATTGTCAGGGCTGCGTCAAGTGGCGACACGGTGCAAATTGCGTGGCAGGCGTGGCAGTTTGTGAGATGTGCTGAAAATTGACGGAAGCCTCGCACGAAACATCGATTTTGAGGTAGCAAATTTTGAGGTTCATAAGAAAACTCGTAGGAAAAAGTCGATTTTGAAGCTACACAGTGTGAGAGTTGGAGGAAGTCTCGCACGAAATGCTTGTTTTGATGCTCCAACGTGTCTCGTCTCGAGTCTCTGTTTTTCCTCTGGCCTCGCCGTGTCTATGGAGGAAGTTGCAAAACCTATCCTGGTTCGGCTCACGGTGTCAAAGCAAGTTGTAATGTGGTTTTGCGTGGCAGGCGTGGCACTTCGTGACATTCTCATGTGTCTGCAAACGTGTCGAAAGTCATTTTGTGTGGCAGGCGCAATACTTTTGCGTCCTTTTCAGAAGATGAGTTGCATTTTTTGTGGCAGGCGCAGCACTTTGGAGACCTCCATCGTCATTTTGCGTGGCAGGCGCAGCATTTGGTTCAGATCCGCCGTGTATGGAATGCTTTTTTGCGTGGCAGGCGCAGTATTTCGACACTCCACACTTTACACTTTACACTCCACACTTGACACTTTACTCTCCACACTCCACACTTTTCACTTTACACTCCACACTTTACATTCCACACTCTACACTCTACACTTTACACTTTACACACCCCACTTTACACTTGTCAATTTACCTTTGACACTCCACACTCTACAGTTTACACTCCACACTCCACACTTTTTACTTGTCACTTAGCAGTCCACACTCTACACTTTACACTCCACACTCCACACGCTACACTTTACACTCCGTACTCCACACTTTACACTTTACACTCCGCACTTTACACTTCACACTCTACACTCTCCACATTGCACTTTACACTTTACACTTTACACTCCGCACTCCACCCTCTACACAGTACACTTCTACACTCCACCACACTCCGCACTTTACACTTTACTCTTCACACTCTATACTTTACTCTCCACAATTTACACTCTGCACTCCACACTCTACACATTTTGCACCCCGCACTCCAAGCTTTACAGTCTAAACGTTGCACTCCACACTCTACACTCTACACTTTACTCTGCACACTCCACACTCTACACTCTACACTTTGCACTCCGCACTCTACACTCTACACTTTACACTCCACACTCTACACTTTACAATTTCCACTTTACACTTTGGACTTAACACTCTACACTTCACACTTTCCACCCCACACTTTATACTTTACACCTTACACGCCACACTCCACAATCCCCACTCCACACTCTACACACGACATTCCCCACTCAACTCTACACTTTCTTCACACTCCACACTTTGCATTCCACCCCATTCCACAGTCTACAGTGCACTGGTACGGTAACAGGGGAAAAAGTACAAAACTTTTCAGTGCTATAACTTATTTCACAAAAGTGCTTTACGTGACTGCATTCGGGTTCGTGGGCCGCATCTTGTTTCTATTTGAAAGGATGTGAGTCTGCTTCCAAGCCGAGTTTGTACGTAGAATCTTTGGAGACTTTGGAGTGCTCACACGTAGTCAATAGGAAGTTCTTTGACATGAAGGCTGCATGTGGAGTATCCAGACGAGGCATAAATCTGGACATGCGTATCGGCCTACAATCAGAACAATCAGACATTTGATTTTGATTCGAACCCATCTCAATCTCCAGATTTGATGGTTAAGCCGCATAATAACATATAACAATCCACTTGTTCATGGTGGAAAAAAACCATGCTTCACCCATTTTGGACCACATCACTTTCAAAAAAAATGGGTGGACTTTGTTTCATCCGAGGTGAGCCGGGGAATTCGCCAGCATGGCCAAAGGAAGCCACGTTTTTGGACCCCAAAACGTCGAAACCGAAAGCCAGTCAGGCCAAGGGGATGGTGATCCACGGCTGTTACAACATATAGCCAGTAGCCCTTGAACTTAACATGAAACCCATTGGAACCCCCCAATAGATTTTGGGGAAATCATGATTGGTAAACACTGATTTTCTTATTGGTTGGTTGAAATTTGGGATACGTGCTACAACCAGAATGGTTTCCCATATAGTTGTAGGTTAATACAAACATCCGATTCTGGGTGAGGCCCGTTTGTTTGTTTGTAGTCATTTCTCTCCAGACATCTGAACAATGTGATGTTACATGGTCTTCTATGAGCTCAACTGGGACCATGACAACCTTTTCTTAGAGAACCATTGTTTGGCGTGACGCCCTTTCTGGAAAGTTGTTCTCGTGTTGCAATGACAAGGTGGCATCGATTCAAATCAAGCAGCCCCTCTCGGAGATCTCTGACCCGGACCTTGGGAGGGATGGAACATTTTTCATAGGCAAAGAACCTGCAACCAACCGAAATCAAGTAGGACGTTAGCAGCCATTAGCAAGTGCACTGAATTTCGCATTCCAGTTGGGTTTAGTTTAGATATGTTGATCTCTTAGTTGTTTCATGCCGTGACCGCCGCCTTAAATCGGTTGATCCCAGTAGCTTGGCTACGGGATATCTTGTAGTCTTGCTCGTTGTAGTGTCTCAAAGTGTGTTCATCCAAAACAAAAACTTGTTGGTGTTTACGCCCTACTGGTTTGAAATTTTGTTCTCTCCCCACCTCAATCCCAGTTTTTGCTGATTGCATCCCTCTTTTGTTGATCAAAACACCATTTAGAAAAGTCCTAGTTGATTCCCATATATCCCCCATGATCCACTTGACCCACAACGTGGTACCTCCCCCCAGTTATTGATATGAAAAACACAATTATAGCTATATCCACCATAAACCCATCAACTATATAAATTTGTTCTTTCAATCAGTTAAATGTTATAATGTTGCTGTCTCGTAATTTCTTATCCCGTTTTTCATCCATGAATTCCAAGTTTCGGGGAAAAAAAAACTTAGGTTTTGCAGATGGTTTACCCCATAGTTTTCCATCACGTTCATTCATTTTCTCCATAGTTTCCCCTATAATTTTCCCCCATGCTATCCACCATTGTCCATCATTTTCCCATGTTTTCTCCATAGTTTCTACCCTCTGGTTATTTAACATAGCCATGGAAGCCATGGCCCATTTTATAGATGATTTTCCCAGCTAGAAACCTCCATTTATTTTAGGGATTTTCCATGGCTATGTTAGTCATAACCAGATGGTATATCAGATGGTATAATTATTAACAATACTGTTTATCAATAATTATTATTAATCATATCCCTATTATAAATATTATAAATCATATCCCTATTATATTTATTATTAATCATAATATCCCGATTATAAATCCCTATCATACTATGCAGGACACCTTCTCGGCTCAGTTCATCGAGGCCGCCGCGAAGGCCGCCGGCATCGACCCGCGGCGCCTGCGCGTCCGCGCCGTGCGCGCCGTGCCCGACACCGTCGCTGGGGACCGGGCGCGGGAGCGGGCGCCGTTGCTGGGGCCCAGTAGGCCTGGGGTGTAGATGGCCTGGGGAAACTGAAAGTCGATTTCAATATCTAATGAATGATCTACAGGCCATATAATTAATCATGGATAATCATGAATGATCATGAATTGTCATGAATGGTCATGAATATTCATGAATCATCATGAATGGTCATGAATGGTCATAATTGATCATGGATAATCATATGATCATGAATGGTCATGAATATTCATGAATCATCATGAATGGTCATGAATGGTCATAATTGATCATGGATAATCATATGATCATGAATGGTCATGAATGGTCATGAATATTCATGAATCATCATGAATGGTCATGAATGGTCATAATTGATCATGGATAATCATATGATCATGAATGATGTTGAATGGTCATGAATATTCATGAATCATCATGAATGGTCATGAATGGTCATAATTGATCATGGATAATCATATGATCATGAATGCTAATGAATGGTCATGAATGATCTTGAATGGTCATGAATATTCATGAATGATCATGAATGGTCATGAATGGTCATAATTGATCATGGATAATCATATGATCATAAATGATCATGAATGGTCATGAATGGCCATGAATGATTATGAATGGTCATGAATGGTCATGAATGATCATGAATGGCCATGAATGGTCATAATTGATCATGGATAATCATATGATTGTGAATGCTAATGAATGTTCATGAATGGTCATGAATATTCATGAATCATCATGAGTGGTCATGAATGGTCATTATTGATCATGGATGATCATATCATCATGAATGCTAATGAATGGTCATGATTGATCATGAATGGTCATGAATGGTCATGAATGATCATGAATGATCATGAATGGTCATAATTGATCATGGATAATCATATGATCATGAATGCTAATGAATGTTCATTAATGATCATGAATGTTCATGAATGGTCATAATTGATCATGGATAATCATATGATCATGAATGATCATGAATGGTCATGAATGCTAATGAATGGTCATGAATGATCATGAATGGTCATGAATATTCATGAATGATCATGAATGGTCATGAATGGTCATAATTGATCATGGATAATCATATGATTGTGAATGCTAATGAATGGTCATGAATGATCATGAATGGTCATGAATATTCATGAAAGATCATGAATAGTCATGAATGGTCATAATTGATCATGGATAATCGTATGATCACGAATGGTCATGAATGATCATGAATGGTCATGAATATTCATGAATCATCATGAATGGTCATGAATGGTCATTATTGATCATGGATAATCATATGATCATGAATGCTAATGAATGGTCATGAATGATCTTGAATGGTCATGAATATTCATGAATGATCATGAATGGTCATGAATGGTCATAATTGATCATGGATAATCATATGATCATAAATGATCATGAATGGTCATGAATGGTCATGAATGATCACGAATGGTCATGAATGATCATGAATGGTCATGAATGATCATGAATGGTCATGAATGGTCATGAAATATGTCTGATTTGGAATTTCGATTTTTGATGGAAAGACTTGAAAATATGTTTGATAGAAACTTTGTGAATGAGTTGATTGTGAATGTGTTGATGGTCATGATAACTGAGATGGATGCAAAGAAGGCTCATTTCCTCGGGTTTGCCCGAAGTTTCGCCCAAAGTTGGCGACTGTACATTGGAAAATTCGAACGTGTCAGGCCGTCCCCAGAATGACATGGATTGCATGGATTGGCATCACATCACCAAGGATCGTCCTGGAAACTGAGCGGGTCAAAGACTTCTGGTCCTACCAAATGTGTCTATATGAAAGTGTTTGGTTTCTTTTGAAAAGTTTGTTTTTGGATGTTTTTGGTAGTTGATTGGCTATGTCAATGCTTGCAGGTTTTTATGATTTATGTTTGTTTCTGTTGTTCCAGGCCTATGTGTTTCGGAGTTCATTCAGAGGTACGAAATGCTCTGTGATCTTACTGGCTACTTGCTAGGACAGTCACCACCGGAACTCCATGGCCATTATTGTTGTTTACTCATGTTGTTCGTCGTAGATTCTGAAGATGTATGAGCACATAATCATGTTGCTGTGTTTAGCGTAGGGCACGCCTGGCCTACCACGTGTGGCCGACCACAGCCAGATTCGTGGTTGCTAACGTCGTCGAAAATGGTGCGGACAGAATTGGGATATTGCACCATCTTGGGCCCATAGAAAAGTCCGACGTTTTTTGCAAATGGGGGAGTTGAACGTCCAGCGATGCTGCTTTGCTTTACCAGCGTTTTGGCATGTTTTTGCTGTTCAGAGGTGCTTAGGGTTGATTCCCTTGCTCACTGCGAGCGCTGATCAAGAGTTGTGTTGCTAAAAGCGGCAACGAATGGCAACGACTTAGATTCTGTCATTGAAACATGGTACAAGATGTTTTAAGTATAAGCTTTGGTATCAGACAGCGAAAGTGCTTGACACATCCATTGTTTGCACAGTTATTTCATAAGTTTCATGTCTTTGCCAAACATGTTTGCATCAAACGTTTGGCACCGCGCACAGCGGTCACCCGTCGCGTTTTGTGCACCGCAGATGCATCGGACGCACTGCTTTGAGATGGCAACAACAGCTACGTGATAGCTGCCGCCAGCAGAGGTTCGCAATGGAACGCTTAGATATAGATATCTTAGATATCTACTATGAACATCATTTGGGAGAGCCCCCATGAATGATATTGTAGATATTGATGTAGGTTTATTGTTCATATTTCATGCATATATGACCATATATTTATATGAATAATTAAACAGTTAACACATACTGTTTGGCCAGACGCACCCTCAAATTTGTTTACAGGGATTGGCTCTTGCTCCAGTTTTCTCTAGCCGTGGCACCTGTTGGATGTTTTTTTTGTGGTCCAGGTGGCCCTTCAATGGCAGCCATGGATGCAGAAGAGATGGAGATGTTGAAGGAAAGGGCTGGTGGCTTTTGTAGTTTTAGCCTGTTCCAGTACAATCAGATCATCATCATCATTGTAGTTTAGAAAATGAACTGCTTTGGTGGTTTCAAAGATTCAACGTATAGTTTTCCATCCTCATAAACAACTTAAAGAACCATGCATGAGATGACCGATTTTCTGTATGAAGATGCTCTGACCGTTGGGTCAGATGCCAACTGAAAAAAGGCTGGCCCATTTGAGCCGTCACCTTTTGGGGGATAACCGGGATAGCCATAGCCTCAAAATGATTTAGCAAACCGGGCTTTGTGAAAAACTGGGGTCGGCCGGTTCCAAGCTGTCGAGTTGCAGAACTAGCAATGCTTGTGGCAATTCTGCAGGGCGCAAGTTTTTCCTGGAGTTTTCCTGGAGGTTTTTTGGCTGTTCCAAGTTCCAACCCCAGAAAAACGTCCAAACACATAGGAAAACTGGAAAGATCACCTCACTGTGTCACTCAGGAGGCCATGGACTCCATGAGGCTAGAGAATGCCAAACTCCACCGAGCCACTTGGCAACGATGTGGCACACAACAAGAGTCCGTTACCCTCTGGTAAACTAACAGTTTGCTATTGAAAATGGCCATTTATAGTTGATTTTCCCATTTAAAATGGTAATTTTCCATAGTTATGTTAGTCTACCAGAGGGTAAGTTGTACGAGATGTTATAGGTCCACTATAGGTATCCATAGGTCAACATTGGCCATGGCCAAGTGGGGATGGTTCACCATGGTTCACCTAAGCGTGACTTCCCTGAGTTCCAGGCACTGCAGTCTTCAGAAGACCCTTGGTCGAATTGATGCTCAGAGTATAGAAACATTTGGAAACTCATGTTCCTCATTCTTTGAATATCTTTGGATACTCAAGCTGAAAGGTTCTGCAAGAATCACGAATTGTTTACCACCATTTCTGATCATTTCAGCGTTTTATCCCAGAGAATATTTCGATAAACCACGAACTGTCTACCACTTCTTCCCCAAGACCCTTAAGGACCGCGTCTCCACATTGCAGAAGCAGTTGGCTGGTCGAATGATGACTGATAGGACTCACAACATCTCACAACCATTTCAAAGTCAAACAGGGCACTGGGCGGCATTGAAGTTTTTTGGGGGGACTCAAAGTATGAAAGTTGTCCAGTACAAATCGATTTGGGGCACCATATTTCAAGTGATGTGCGAGGTTGGGATAAGGTATGAGGTGGAGTTGATGGTTGAAGTTCACAAGAATCCGTCATGAAAATGACAACCCTAGCAGCCCTGGCACCAAGCTTTTGAAAGCCACCAGGAATGCCATTCAACAAGCCTCTGGCTTGGCTCAGATTGCTGCGGGACGGTCAGGGAGCCCAGATGGTAACATCTTGTAACATGAGATTTGGCAGGCAGGCACTTCCACATGTGATACCAGTGTAGTTTTGGCTGATGGTTCCATGCACCTGATGATGTTGCTGGTGACCGCTGGTGTATGCCTGTGTCCTTTATCACTGCATTCTTTGGCGAGGGGGGGGGGCAGGGCGGGCAAAAAATGCAGCCCAGGCAGGAGAAGCTGCGGGTGGTCTTGTGGATTTCCAATCGTGTCACCCAGGACAGAACAGTGCGGTGCTAACGGTGTCCCCGTAGATCACTTTAAATGGCGATATGTGGCGATCATGATGGATTTAATATGGATTATATTGAATTATAAGGATTTAATGATATTTAATATATGTTAATCTGTTGAAGCGGTTTTCAAAATCATAAGTTCTCCACAAATTGCATTGCAGGGTGGGATATTCCAATGGATAAACTGCATTTGCCATCGACTGTTTGCATGATTTTGGGGTTACATGGAAACTTTTAGATGGGGTTTCAGCTGCCAAATGATCAGTACTTTGATGATTCATGTCCCAACAAAAATCCCCATGTTTGATGGTAAGTTAGATGTCTCCCATGGTAAAATCCGAATTTTCACAACATCCAGTAACCACCATTCAAGTAATATCCCATCAAAAATCCCATCAATATCCCAATCATGGGTAGATTAATCAATACATCACCGCCAGGAAGCCGCCTATTCCCAAGCGCGTTTGTGTTTGTGGGCCTGGGGAAGGCATGCCTTGCTCCAACGGCATTTGGAGGCCCCCCCTGGGCCACGTTTTGAGCTTGAGATGCTTGAGGGACCTCAAAAAATCGTAAAGGATGGTGGTTTCATGTGCTTTCATGAGCCAAAATGGTGAAAAATTGCCAGTTGCCATGCAGATTATTGTGGAAATATATGTGATATAACCGGAAATGATTGTGGAACTGCCCATTAACCAACAAAAAAGGAGGATCGAATAGTGACAGCTATGTCCAGATGAAAGTGGAAAATCATATTTTCTCCTAATAGTCAATAGCCCACATGGGTCACCAAAATATGAATAGATCCACTACAGGGGATATCATGGGGAAGGGATTATATTTGACCAGTGTTGGTAGCTCCAAAGATGTTCAAAGATATATGATATATTGTAAAAACTCCTGCAGTAAAACCATGTATCATATGTCATCGTACTACTCTGTAGCGTTGGTTCAAAAGGATCAGGAGCTTAGCGGCTTATTGCGGTTTAGCCCCATTGTTATTGTAACATTGTTGGCTGACCTTGTAAAATACAGGTTATCAGCCGTAGTCTCACTACTTTGCTATGGGGACCCCAATTGACCATCCTCTCGCCGTTCCAGGGTCAGGTCCATCGGCTATCGCTGTGCCCAATGTGGCCGGGGGCAACCCCGAGCCGATGGACGACGAGACAATGTTCCAACCCGTTGTAGCGTACTTTACCTTCATACAAAACAACCTGTCCCAGATCACTAGTGGGAATACCCTGCAAGTCATGAGGGAAGCTGAACAGAGGCACCTTCAGATAATGCTTGGAGTAGTTGACTCAATTCGAAACGAATGGTCAAGTAGACTCGTAATGCAAGAGCAGGAGTATGAGCAAAGGCTGCAGGAGGTTGAAGGTAAGGCCATTAGTGCCGTCAACGAGGAAAGGAAACGAGGCGATGAGATGGAGGTCAGGTTGAATCAGGCTCAGGCATCGCATGACAAAAGAATAGAGGATGTTAAGGCAGAGGCAAACACAAAGCATGATCAGAAAATTGCAGAGGAAAGGCAACGTATCACTAGTGAATTCGAAGCTTCCTATGCACAGACAGTTGAACATGCAAAGAATGCCATAGCTGCCACAAAGAAGCAATATGAAGATCAGGCTGCAATTGATCAGGCCAGGTTCATCAGTTTGAGGACCGAATTCGAGAACTACAAGAAGGAGATGGCCGACAAGATCAACGAGGCAGCGGCTCAGAACCTTAGCCTTCAGGACCAAATCGATGACCTTCAGGAGCAGTTAAAGCATGTTGCCAAAGCGCAGCATGCCTCCGTTCCGAAAGCATCCGTCCAGAACGCCGAGCCGGCCGCTACCACTAGCGTGCCCCACTTCAATATTGCCACTCCCAAAGCATCCGATGCACAGGCTGCCAAAGGCAGTGATGAGCCGATTCATGAGTTGAAAACGCCTGCAGTGTTGGCACAGGAAGCAAAGGCCAAGTTGGATGAGCTGCTCAAAGGTGGCAGTCCCAAGCAAAAGCCGGCTGTCGGCAACGACCAGCCCCAATTGCCAACGCAGTCAGGGTTTTTCACTCCCACTGAAGCTATCAAAACTCCCCCAAACGACTCCCCTAAGAGCGTAACCAAGCAACAGCAAGTGATGGGTCCCTCAGATCTTATTGAATTGGTGAAAGCCTTAACCCAAAGGGAAGAAAAGGATAAGCCAAAAACTAAGGAGGCCGAGATCATCAAGCTGAACAACATGCCTGCTCCGGAGTCGTATAGGACTTGGAAGAATCATGTCAGAGATGAAGTGAAAAGCTGTTCAGATCGCCCGGATGAGGCGTGGCTCTGGCTCAATGAGGTGTACGATCAAGAGTGCACCAGAGAGCAGTTGGAGAAGAAACTCCAAGATCCTGGAAAGTTCCTCACGCTGGATACAAAGTTATCAGCAGCGCTCACGCGCTCAGCCGGAGGGGACCTCGCAACTAGGATCTTGAATTTCAAGGAGCAGCAATCCCGAAAAGGCATCCAGGTCAGGGGAAGGTATGTTCTGCTCATGTTTGAGGACTACTTCAAGACATCAGAAGAAGCAGGTAGCCTTTACAGAGTAGAAGATCTTTTGGGTGTTGTCAAAGTAGGCGATACTGTCCAGGATCTCCGAAGATTCATCAACAAATGGGATGCTACCCTAGCTGGCATGGCTGTCACCCCTGATGATGCTGTGTTAAGGGACATCTTGTTGAGGCAGATCCGACCAAGTCAGTTGCTGAAATATGACATCGAGATGTTTGACCGTGCTCATGAGAAATCCCATGAAAAGTCTTATAGTTTTCTTCACCAATCCATGAAGAACTTGATCGATCGTGAACGATTGAGGGAGAACAGGAACCGCATCGCGGAGAAGAACAAGGCTGGGATCAAGGACACAAAGGCCGCACCTGCCAAAGGCGATGGTCGCGGTGGCCGAAAGGGCTCTCCAAGTCGTGGTAGATCGCAGGAACGAGGTGGCAAAGGTGACAAGATTTGCTATAAGTTCCAAAAGGGTACCTGTGATAAGGGGAAGAAGTGTCCATTCAAGCACGTCAAAGATGACAAATCTCGAACTCAATCACCCAGAAGAACCAAAACACGTTCACCATCAAAGGGCAATAAAGATGATAAGGGGAAGAAGATGTCCAAGGAAGAAATGGCCAAAACCCCATGTATCTATCATGCCCAGGGAAAGTGCAGACGTGGTGACAAATGTTTTTTTCGCATGATGACAAAGCCGCTGCCGCCACCAAAGACACCAAAAGGGCCAATTCACCCGCTCCCAAGAAGAAGAGCAAGGATTCCACAGCCGCTCCATGCCTGATCCAGAAGTTTGCATGCATCGTCCGAAAACAGCCGAAGGCAACTTCGTGCTCTGATGAGTCAAGTGTCAGCATGAAGCGTCTTAGATTCCGAAAGGCCCCACATGTGATCGAGGTGAAAGCGGTTGGTCGTCAAGTCCCAGTCAAGCACCGTCCAAGAGAGTTCACTAAGGTGTACAAGACAGCTGAAGATGTTCCAGTTTCATCCAAGGTTGAACAACATGAGGCTCAGGTTCGTGCAAGACAGCTTCAAGAAACTGTGAAACTTCATGATTCAGATGTTGCACCTAGTTGTGGGTTTTGTTGTTGGAATGAGGACACACGTGACATCACATGCAAAGAGTGCAGGTTCATCAGCGGTCCCAAAGCTCTTAGAGACATTGGTCGTTTCCCGTCAATTGCCACAGCTGCGCCAAAGGCCGGCGTTAGTTGGCTTGTCGACTCAGGTAGTGAATCCGATCTTGTGTCCAAGGGTATGTTGAGGGATGTTAGCGCCAAGAACTGCCGTGCAGCCGAGCATCCGATTTCCTTAGTCACAGCCAATGGTTCGACCGAGGCAAATGAGGTTGCTGACGTCAAGTTGTCCGCATTGCCAGATCCTGTGCATCCGTATGTACTTGATCATACCCCAGCTGTGCTCTCCGTAGGAACAAGATGTGTAGATCAGGGTTACAGTTTCGTATGGCCTGCCAATGGCAAACCAATCCTAGTCCGTCCAGATGACAAGGTCGTCCAGCTCAAGATCGAAGGTCATGTCCCAGTCTTGGATGATAGTTGCAAGGTTTATCCCAAAGATCAATTTCAAAAGGATAAGCACCTCAGAAAGTTGTTTGCAATGCCGACCTCACGGTCGAGCTCAAAAGCCAAACGGGACGAAGCCCAAGATGAAGAGCAATTGGACGAGCTGGTGGAGGATGACGCTCAGCAGGAGTACATCCGAAGCCGCAAGACTGAGGATTTGCTGGCTGAAGCTGTAAGTACCCAACATCAGTACACGCATTTCCCCAAGAACCCCTTTTGCAGAACCTGCCAACGAGCAAGGATGATGGCACCTCAGGCACGAAAGAAGGGTGGTCAGAAGAGAATCGAAACTGAAGTGTTTGGTGACCACATCATTGGGGATCATGTCATCATCAAGAAAAATGTAGAAGAGGGTTTCAGGGGGGAGCAAGTTGCATTGGTGTTGAAAGATCTGCACACCCAATATCGGTATGTCTACCCTAGCCAGTCCAAGGACTCACAAAGCTGTGTTGATGGTTTGAATCACTTCATTGGATCAAAGGATGACATTCAAGTTGTGTACACTGACAATTCCCCAGAATTGATCAGGGCCATCAAGGATTTGGGTTACAGACACCAAACTTCCATTGAATATGTAGATTCATCAAAGTCTTTTTTTTGCTGAGCGCGAAGTTCGTCAGATGTTGGAAGGTGCCCGGAGCAACTTGTTGCAATCAGGACTTCCTTTGAAGATGTGGCCATTGGCCATGCAGCATCACGCGACCGCGATCAACGCAAGCCCCCAGCTTGACGGCAGTGAATCCCCGTGGCAACTCAGGTTTGGTGAAGAGTTCCCTGCAATGCACATTCCATTTGGTGCCAAAGTGTTGTTCTGGAATAACCCCAAGAGGTTGGATAACACATCAGGTAAGCTCTCCCCAACAGCAAATGAAGGAATTTTCCTTGGGTATTACATCCAACCAGGTCATGATTGGAAGGGTGAATACTTAGTTGCCAAGTTGGAAGCCGCAGATTATCATGTCAACTGGGGTGCACTGACAATCCAAAGAACAAAGAGGTTGGAATTGCCATCCGAGGGTTTCATCTTTCCTTTGAAAGCTCTGATTGACTCGAAAGCACCCAAAGCCGATCGCCTCGAGGACCAGGTCATTCCGCAGACACCCAAAGCTGTGCCTCTTGAGTCCAGTTTGCATCCGCCACAAGATGAGTACGAATACGAGCCAGGAACGCCTCTACCAGCCGACAGCGATGTCGAGCCTGATGCACCCGAAGCGCCCGTATTTCCAGATCTCAAATTGACCCCCAAAGGTGAAATTATTCCAGATGGACATCATTGGGATGGTCACCGGATTGTACGTAACTATAAAGGTTCAAAGCGTCCGGAGGGGATCGACTCAGAACTGTGGAAGATGTTAGGACCCCAAGATAGGAAGTTGATCATCGAGGAAGAAGCAAAGAAAGCAGCCAAGGAGCAGGAGGAAAAGCCAGCATCGTCATCTGGCAGCAAGGGCAAAAAGAAGAAATCTTCACCGGCCCGGCTTGAGGCAACTCAATGCCCTCCTGCAACTGCAAAGCTCGTAGGCAATGTTTGGGAAATTATTCCAGCCACTTCCCAAAAGTTTTCCGTGCCGGCAATGCCAAAAGTTGCCGCGCCTGCCACAATTGAGCACCGGCCTCGAATTAGAGAGCTCGTCAGAGAGAAGATCAAGGAACTTGAGTTCAAGGTCGCACTCGAGCTTTTCGCTTCAGTTGCTAGGCTTGTATCAAAAGATGAGATTGCCAGCAACCCCAAGGCCAAGGCCGCCCTTGATAAGGAGTGGGATAATCTCCGTAATAAGGGTGTTTGGGATGAGAAGCGTGTTCGTGAATGCCGCGACATAGTAGCTGAGGCTCGTCGCAATGGCCAAACTGTGCACCTAGGTCGAATCTTTGAGGCTTGCTATGAGAAGGGTTCTGAATTGCCTGAATCAGACCCTCGCCGGAAGTTCAAGGGTAGGACGGTTTTCCAAGGGAACAATGTCAGGGACGAGAATTCCGATCACGCACTCTTCAACGAGTTAGGCTCTTCCCCAGCATCCATGGAAGCAGCAAAGCTGCTAGATGCTTTCGGTAGTCAGCCCGGATTCTCCAAACAGCAGGCAGATGCAATCCAAGCCTACATACAAGCCCTCTTCACAGGGGTGCCCACATGGTTGTCACTTCCACGCAACAGATGGCCCAAAGATTGGGAGAAAAAGTACTGGCAACCCATGGTTCCTATGTTACTCGCCCTTTATGGCCATCCTGATAGCGGGGGTATTTGGGAAAATCATCTCAATAGCCGTGTGGTAAAACAGGGTTGGAAGCAAATTTTACCTGACATTTGGCATTCAATTTTTCATCATCAAGAGCTCAACTGTCTTTTGGTTGTGTATGTAGATGACTTCAAGATGGCTGGCCCCACCGCCAATCTGGAAAAGGCATGGGCAAGCGTCAAGGCTGCAGTGAACATTGGTGATCCTGAGCCATATGACCGCTACTTTGGCTGTATGCACCGTGAATTTCAAAACATCCGGTTGCCTTCGCAGGCACACCCTTTCGCATTCGCCTTTGAAGCCAAGAAGTCAGCAGCCGCACAACACAGAACACAAGACTGGTGGGAGCATGATGAAACCAACATGGCATGGATCAGACACCACATACAACCCCGAAAAAGATTGTACCAGCCGGTTGATGAGGGGGGAGATGTAACTTGTCAAAACACGAGTCGCATAACTTTCTTTGACAAAAAGGTCACATTGAAAAGTTGTCCTAGCATCACCGACGGGAACAATCAGGGGGGCTATGATGTTTATACAGATGATTGGAAAACATCTAGCAATCAAACAAACGAATTCTGGACAGGAAAAACAGTTTTCTGTTATGGACAGGACGGACCTGACAAATTCAAGCAGTTTGCAATGGCAAGTAAAGCCAGACCAGGACCACATCGCGACAAACGCGAGGCGAAAAAGGAAGCCAAGGCCTCTAAGTTCAGGGGGGTTGAACACGCTGTGAAGAACAAAGCTGGCGTCATGGCCAAGCCCGTGAACTTAGTGAGGTATGACATGAGCGATTTCCTGGGGTCCTGTGTAGAAAATTACTGTAATCTTGCAAAAGTCAGCCCATCGTCCTTGAAAGAGGTGCCAACACCATTCACAGATGCTGGCATCGCACGGCCCACACTCAGTGAAGATGAAAAGCCTGGCAAACTCCAGCCAGTGGCCAGCAAGATCTTGATGAAGATACTATTTGCCGCCAGAATGGCAAGGTTCGATTTGTTGCGTGCCACACAAAGCTTAGCATCAAGAGTGACAAAATGGTCCATAGAATGCGATGTTGCCTTGCACAGATTGGTATCATACATTCATTGTACAAAGCACCATTTTCTAGAGGGTTTCATTGGGGATGCCTTTGATGAATGCCAACTCTGGCTTTTTGCCGATGCAGATCATGCAGGCGAACATGATAGCAAGAGTACCACTGACAGTGCCATTGTGCTTGTAGGCCCCAACACGTATTACCCCTTAAATGCATTCAGTAAGAAACAAACGGTTGTTGCCATATCTTCAACTGAGGCTGAGGTAGTTGCCGCAAATCACAGCATGAGAGCTGAGGGCATTCCAATGCTGGCCCTGTTTGAGCAGTTGAACCTTTTCAAGAAGCTGCAGGGTAAGCCAGCTCGCGATGCCGCGAAGCCCCAAGAAGATGCTGTGTTCACTAGGATCGACCCCGAAATTGATGAAATCCGTAATGGGAATGTCGATACAGGTTGTAGTGCTGCGGACATCAACTCCCTCAAGGCCAGTTTCCCTGAATTTTATCAAGTCAAATTTATGGAGGACAACCAGGCGACTATCACAGTCATGTCCACCGGTTCATCAGCATCCATGAGACACATGAACAAAACACAAAACATCAACTTTAAATGGTTGAAACAACAATTTGAATGTAAACAGTTCGATCTTCTCAACGTAGGAACCAGTTTCCAAGTTGCTGACATTCTCACAAAACCTTTTACCCGACCAGCCCTTTGGTTGCATGCCATTCATCTCATTGGCATTGGCCCGACAAAGGTGGAAGAAGCAGCAGCCCGCCACACCGCGGTGCCGAACTCCACTAAGGTGCCAAAACTAGCAACCGCTGCCGGGAATCAGGGGGGCTCCCAAAAGTCTTTTAAGCCCAGAATGTTGATCGAATTTTGCTGCTCTGATGATTCGAAGCTTAGTACCCCAAGAAAGTCCAATGAAGATTGCCACTGCATTAGGGTTACCGAAAAAGAAGATGGTACCACTAACAGCTGTCGGCAACGGCTAGCCTCCCAAGTCCAAGATTTCAGAAATGATTTCAATGACGGCACTTTGATACTTTATGCATCGTTGCCTTGTGTTGGAGGTAGCCCATGGGGAAACGTGAATGGCCTTACTGTTGAGGGTCAAGAAAGAATCAAAGAGCAACAAAAACAGTTTACCAAGTTGTTCAAATCTTTTGTCAAACTTGTGGATGAAGTTCATGATGAACGAACCTTGATAGCATTTGAACTGTCCAAGAATTGCAAATATTGGAGATGGCCGATGGTTAGAAAATTCCTCATAGAACGATCCATGACTACTCATCACTTCGATGGTTGTATGTTGGGTGTTCTTGGAAACAACGGTCAACCAATGAAGAAAAGTTGGACTATTGCAGGAAACTTCAAAGAACTCGCAGTGTTAGACTCATTCAAATGTGATGGCAAACATGAGCATGATCAAAGTAGGGGCAAAGCTCTTAAACTTGCTGAGAACTACACCTTCAAGTTGACCGACATGCTCCATGAGTGTTTCCGGGTAGCTGTGGTGGGCCAAACATCCAAAAGGATTTCACCCGCTGTCATTCGTGCCTGTCCTGCTAAAATGGCTGACTCGCGATATGCCACAGCACACCCGGCCAGCCGCGAGGCTGCGCTCGAAGCCACACGTGAGGCTAACAGAGAAGCATGGTTGCTCCTTCACAATCGCATTTTGTATGCATTGGCCATGCGCAATGAAGGTGAGAATCAGGCTGCTCAGGACCTCGTGGATGGATTGATGACCGAATGGACGCCGGCCTCGGCCCTGAGGTTCTACGGTCGAGAGGATCCGCTTGCAGAATACCTTAGCTTCTGCTTTTTGCCAAAGGAGTCCCACATCGAAAAGATCATGTTGCCAGAGATGCCTGTCAATGAAGTAATCTGGATCTTAGTCTCTGACTCGTCATGTGCATTGATCACAGGGCGTAGGAAAACACTTAAAAAGTTTGACCTGTCCGAGCATTACCGGCAGCGCAAACCTAAGTATGTGACTGAGTTTATCCATGAGATGCTTTGGGGCAAAACTCTGCAGAAGCTGGTCAAACGTGGGATTGAATTGGCCGCGGACGCCCGCGAGCGCTATCCTGATGCCCGCATCAACCTGCATTTGTCCTGGTTCGGAAATGAATTGGTAGGTGAGGATGGGATTGCCCAAAATCCAAATTGGCCATACGACGGCCCCAACGGGCACTGGCCCACGATCCTGGATGATTGTGAGCGCCATTTGACTTGGTTTGTCAACAAGGCCCGGGAGTTGGATTTGCAGTCGGCCGGTCTCACGACCGCGCCTTGGTCCGCTGACTATGGCATCCACCCTATCTTTGACCAGTTCTTTGATGCATTGGAGCCCAGATTTAAAGCTCTAACCAGCAGCCTGCAAGGGCTTGCCAATCCGAAGTATCCGTGGCTGAAAGCAAAGGGGTACGCCGATGCAATGGAATTCAGAGACCAGTGGCATTTCGCCAACTCTGAAGAAAATCGCACGCGTCTTGCTGCCTATTGGACAGCTACCCTTTTCGCAATTGATTGCGGATGGCGGGTTGGTCGAATTGGTTTGGAGCTTACTCAGTGTGGCCAGGAAACATGGGATGATTTGCGGAGGAACATGAGCGCCGTCCTTGACGAGCTGCCAAGATCCTATCAGGAGACATGTGCAAACATCACCAAGTTGCTTTTTGGAGAGTCCCGAAGACACATCACGCCGACGGGCAGGTCATTCACCAAGGAGGACGTTGAAGCTCAACAACCAGATACCGAGGACTACATCGACACCAAGACGATGCCTTCTGGAACTTTTGCTGAGCCTCCCAAAGATGACCCTCCAAAGGCCGCCGGCGACGGCGAGCCCGCTGCACCCAGCAGAGCAACAATCCTGGTCCAAACGGCTGAGGTCATGTTGAAGTCGCGACCGAAAGCAGCACCAGCACCAGTGGATGAGCCCGCAGATGACAAGAGAGCCACATCCAGCCAGTACCAGCCGCAGGCAACTGCGCGCTTAGAGGAACATGCATCCGGCCACGTGAAAGCATATTGGATGGAAGAGCATTTGCCTGAATACCAATATACAATGGTGACCAATGCAGACGGGGAAGATGTGCCCGGGATCCTCTTTGAAGGTACGGCTTATGAGCTGGAGCTGATATCGGCATCCGACGTTGAGACCATTGCTGGCCAGACTCGTGTCGACAAGAAATTTTCCGATTTTGCAACCCGTGTCAACAAAGTTTGCAGGGGGCATGGATCCTGTGCCAAGGTGCCAATGGACAAAGACCTTTGGATTGACTTGGAGGATTTTGCCAAAGCCTTCCGCAAGGAAGTGCCCCAGATGTTTTCATCACCGTCGCAAACCTGTTTGGCACCGCAATGAAGATCGACAAGCATGGCAAGAGTAGGTTCCAATTCTTGTGTGCAAAGATCTCCCATTTTCCTGTCGACAATGGCCTAGGCATGCCGTATTATCCTGTGAAAATCCGTGCAATTCAGGGTCATTCCGAAGCTGCCTTGAAAACCGCCGGGGGTCTTTATGCCAATTCAACCATGGTGTATTGCTCAAACCAAGTTTCCCCCGAGCGAAAAGCCGCCTTCACTGGCGTGCCCTTGTGTGCCATGACTGAGGTCCCTGAAGTTGTTTTTCATCGCACGATGAGAAGCAGCTGGAAGAGCATCGCACAGAACGGCCTGATCCCAGGCGGCGGTGACACAGTCAACAGTGGCCGTGCTCATATCTACATGGCAGAACACTGTATCGGCACACAGGGATATCGATCTGGATTAAGAGCAAAATGTCCAGTCGAAGTCAAAATCGCAATGCGGCAAGCAGTTGAAGCTGGTGTCATCTTTAGTCGCACAGAAATGGATGGTATTTTGTGTTCAGAACGCATCCCACCGCAGTTTCTGGTCAGCATCTCAGAAGATGGACAGGTGCTTTGGTCCCGCGCCGAGAGCAATCTCGAGCCCAGCTCATGGACAGGCGCGGAATCAGCCTCAGCACCGAAATCCAGAGCGGTCACCCTGACTGCCCGAGATGATGCAAATGACGACCCAATGGATGACACCAGCACGGGGCGACCCGATGCCAAGTCCACTGATGATGATGCAGCCACTGCCCCAATGCAAGTTGACCAGCCGCCCGCAAGGACGCGCCGTGTTTACATTGCACCAAAGTACTGCGAACCTTTCATGGGCTCCTGCCCCCTCTGCCAGGTTGAGTACGTCAGTGGCCAAGTGACATGCACCACATGTGGATATGAGCCACTCCCAGTGGACGAAAGTGGCGAAACGAAAGAGGCCGACAAACCCAACAGGAGGACCCGCATCCTTGAACGGCGAATGCAGAGTCTCGCCGGGTTCGGAATGTTTGGGAAAATGAGCGGCAGCTTGTTGACGGCTTTGACAAATGAGCAAGCCGATCTTCTTCGCCGGGAACTGGGCCCCAGGGGAATCACATCCGTGGAATCAGCAGTCCTCAAAGACTGCCGCGACAGGCATCGACGTGCAAAAGCGCTGGGCTACGAGGACGTGGAAGACAGATTCGCCAGCGACGTCACTTTTTGCGACCGCATCCACGGTGAGGGGAAGGGCCTGCAGGAATGCATCTTTGATGACATGTTCGCATACGGCAACCTCCCCGATCCCCCAAGGACCAAAGCTCAGATCTCGGCTGGCGTCGCCGCCAATGCCCAAAATGAAAACTGCTTATCTAAGTTGATTTTCATGTCCCAGCCTCGAGGTGTGGAAGGGTTCCCAGTTGAGTTCCGCAAAACATGGAAAAAGGTCTGGGGTTTCATGTTCGGCCGCCACATTTTTACAGAGGATGAATATGTCAGCTACATCGGCCGTCGTGGCGCATTCCGTGGCCTGCTGACCTGGAAGGGCACCGTCCAAGTTCCTTTTGATGGCACTCTTGAATTCCTCGAAAAAGTGTATGAGGAAAACCTTCCATTGGTTCGGGGCAACCTTGAACGCAAAGAGAAGCAGAGCGCCGCTGCAAAGGCTGGAGGTCCTGGAGGTCAAAAGGCCGACCCCACGGTCGCGCCCACCACTGAGCGAAAGCGCAAAGCTGAAGCTGATGCATCCGCCACCGCACATGATGACACAGCCGCCTCAAGCTCTGCTCGCGCAGACGCCTCGCACGCTGATGCCCCAGTTGACCCCAACAATGCACCATTTCTTGCACCCGAACCACCAACATCCAAAGCAGGAGCACGACCATTCTTGGAGCCTGAGACGCCGCCCACTGCAAAAGCGGCAAGCACAGTCACTTCGAAGGCTGCAAGCTCCGGTCGCCCGGATGCCTCTTGGAGTTGGAATCGTGATCACTATGGTGCACGCCGAGAATGGAGTTTCTGGCGTGGGGCTTGGTATTACCGTGACAAGGCCGGCGGCCGTTGGATCTATTGGAACCGCAGGTAGACGATGATTTTCTTTTGTAGCATAGCGCAAGATGTGGCATGGTAATGTGCCTTCCTTGCAACGCTGCGCTGGGTTTTACGGGCTTGAGCTTTTTAGAGGGACCTTTGAAAGACTGCATAAAAATGTCTAAAACCAACTAAAGAAATTTGGCTACCCGCGAGGGTATGCTTTTCTGGGTTATTCGTTCTCCGCAGTCGTCCCTGCTCGCCCGAGGGGGGTGTAAAAACTCCTGCAGTAAAACCATGTATCATATGTCATCGTACTACTCTGTAGCGTTGGTTCAAAAGGATCAGGAGCTTAGCGGCTTATTGCGGTTTAGCCCCATTGTTATTGTAACATTGTTGGCTGACCTTGTAAAATACATATATATGATTATATTGTCGTGCCATTTTTTCTGCGAAAGATCAAGCTGAGTGGAACTCAGACTTCCGTCTCTGGTGCTTGGAATTCCCAGTTGGTTCTATCGTTCGATCCTTAAAGTTTTGGTGATATCCCCAGTTCTTCGCTAATTTTCAACGAGTTTGCAACGAAAACATATCAATGACATATCTGTTGGAAATATCTCCCTTGAATTTTGTTGTCAAAATATCGTGTCAACAGTGTTGTATCCCCATATCCCCAGGCGGCAAAGCCCAGCAAGAAGCGTGAAGCTCAGGAATCGGAGATGGGGAAGGCTTCAGAAATTGTGGTTTAGGAACTTCTTTGTCCTCCTGAAGGTTGATATACTCAGTTAATCTGGGTTACCCATTCTATATCCCATGTCCATTAAGGTTGATATACTGGCTAAAAAAAAGTTGGTTACCCATTCAAAAAATATATCCCATGGCTGATCGCCGGAATGGTTGTTATACCCTGCCCAATGTGATGTCGGAGAGCTCTGGAGCGTTCTCAAAATGTCTGGTGATATTCCAAGAATAGAGTCCCCTAGCTAATCCCATCTATGAATGGTTCAAGTTATATCTATGGTTACTAACCAGGGGATTGGTTTTTTTTAGTGGCTAATCTCCTTTGTCCATGGGTTTTTTTAAATGGCTAATTAATATTGATAACCAGTTATATCGATGGTTATTAACCATTATTAGTTATTAATGGTTATTAACCACAGTTATCTATGGTATCTATGGTCCATGGTCACTGGATGATCCAAGTAGGGTTGAGTTATGTTGATCCCCCAGTTGCCACTTAGGGAGGCAAGTCCTGCAAGTCCTGCGAGTCCCAAAGGCACCAAGGGCACCAAGGACTTGGCGGAACCGCACGGGAATTGAACTCTCCACGGTGGAGAAATGGTGGAAATTAACATTCAAGTTACTTGGGATTTAGCCTCTGGTAAATTAACATGGGCCCTGAAACTAGCATCGTTTTAATGGTTTCACTCATCTTCCAACCCCGATGACTGCCAGGGTCTATGTTAATTTACCAGAGGGTAACATGATTTAACATGATTCAATATGATCTAACCAATGAATAATGGAAAATGATGGAAATTGATGGGTGTTATCGGGATTTACCAATGATTTGGGTAGTTTTAACATTTTCGGAGATATTTGGCTAAACGACCCTCTCAGGATGTTTAGCCATCAACTATGGGGATTACTCAGAGGAGATAATGGGAATTCATCATAAACAATGGAGATTCACTGATTATTTGACGGCCGTGTCACGGTTGAATCCCCCCAAAAAAAGCTCGGCATTTTCAGGTGGGGTCAGGGGTCGACTTGGGACCAAGGTCGATGGGGGCTACACGAAAAGCGGTTGATGAAGAGTGAGTTACCCTCTGGTAATGACTAACAGTTTGCTATTAAAAATGGTGATTTATAGTGAGTTTCCCCATGAAAAATGGTGATTTTCCATAGTTATGTAAACGTTTACCAGAGGGTACATTGTGAGTATCAACCCACCAGTGCGATGTTGCTTACGAAATTCAATACTTGAGATCGCTGGAAGCGTGAGGCTCGTGAAAAAAGATTGGCAAAACAATCCTTTTTTGTTGAGTAGATGCACACTTCACCTTTCATTTCAACTTTTAAGTTGGTCAATGTTGGTCATATCCCTGCGTTGTATGCTTCTATCACGCCATTTTACAGGTCCATATTACATATTGGATAATATCCTGACAGCACCGCCCCATTCTGCTTCGTTCCACCTTTAAATTAGTGGATACATTTGATAGCAAGAACTGACCCCGAGTTTGGATGGTGTGAACTCGTTAACAACTCCATTTTACATTATTTCAGATATTCAAAGATGTTCATTATTTCCACTCTATCATTCTTACCTGTTTGCTTTTGAATCATATTTTACGTATATAGATCAAGAATATTATCATTATGATGCAGCGTAAATACGACAATACGTCTAAAATACGTCATATGATGTAAGAAATCTATGGAAATCTCAGTATTTCATCCCAAAAACTATGATATCTTCGTAGCAGCGTAACCCACATCAGGAGGTCGCGGCTCCATCACCAGCTCCGTTGCTTGGAAGCCGAAGATGTATTTTCGACATTTTTTGGTAAGAGGCTGTGTGTAAAGACATTTATATAGTGTGTCTATAGATTTCTCTGGATATAGATATATATATATTATGTAAGAAATACTGTATACATATATATATACACATGCTATTTACACTATAGATATGATATATAGATACTATATAGTAGATATATATATATTGTTCATTCTGTATACATAGGGAATCATTTGAAAATAACCCTACTAGTCAGGTTTTAGTCTTGGAATTATTCCAATTTGCCCGGAGATGTTTATTCGCTTGGTTCCCTGAAGAACAGAAAAGCAGCGTTGGTGGTGGAAAAATCTGTGAAGCAGCCAACACCATCCAGGTCGGTAAAAAATGAATGGGGGGAGGTATCACAATCATGTTGAGGGTAGACTTCACAATAATCATGATCATCATAACCATCATATGCAATCATGATAATTATCATAATCATCATGTGTAATCATCATAATAATTATAACCATCATATGTAATCACCATTAATCACCATCATATGTCTTCACCATCACCATCATATGTCTTCACCATCATCATCATCACCATCATCATCATCATCATCATCTCAGACTCCAAGGTGTTTATAGTCAGCATCATCCCTTTGTGTGTCTCACTCGCAGTATCCAGCTGCTCAAATCTGCTGTGGCACCTCACCATGCATACCGACACGGCGCTCTTTTACGCCGCATTCATATTGCAGGCCGTCATTCCTGGGTCACCAGTCATGGTCACCATGCTTCATGACATTTCCATACATTTCCTGGCTGTTCACTTCATCTGATGTGAGCTGAGCAAATGGATAGAGTCTGCTGGGATGAACCCAGTTTTTTTCGTTGTCTTTCATGATGTCTATTGGAGAATGTGCAATATGAGGATGTATACGTGTGCATGCATCCATCCCATACGTACGTACGTACATACAGACAGACATACATACATAGATAGATAGATAGATAAGTATATAGATGAATGATATGATGTGTGTATGTACTATGATGTATCCACTCATCCAATCAGTTCCCCATCAGGTGGCAGTGACGATCGCCTCTACCGGCACTGCACCTTGTAGCGAAGCTTCGGAGTGCCCTGCCGTGAACCAGGTCGCAGCAGCAGCTGCCCTGGTACAACGAGATGCTTGGCTATGCTTGGCTATATACTATCTATATATATATATAGGTTATGTCTTATATACAGATGCCTGGCTAAAAAAACAATAGTGAACCACTTGAAAAAAAAGACATTCTTAGCAAAAAAAAAGTGTCGCATTTCTCGGTGCCAATTTCGCATCAGATCATGGCTCTCAAAACACCCAGTTGAAGTGCCTCTGGCTTAGGATCACAATCGATGGCGAGCGCATCACCCAGAGATCCAACAAAGCTCCTGCGAAGGGCGACAGAAGCACAGCTGTGGGGCCAATAGCATTTGTGCCTGGAATCAGACACCTGGCGGATGCAGATAAAATACGATAGATATATAGACATATGGCTATGGATCAATACCTATTAATACCATTTTTAGTGGGATGAACATCCATTTACCAGCTATTTTGATGTTCACCAGGGGTACAAGGTTTTGACACACTGCCATATATATATATACTGTTATACTTTAGCTAAATTCTAAACACATGCAAACCAGCTTTTCTAGTGTAAGCAGGAGCTCCACGACGGGAGGGTTGTGAAGATGGTTCGGACCCGACGACGGAGGGGCTATGTCACGATGACGATGCGATGACGGCGCGCCGCCGTGGCCTCGTCGTCGTGCCGTCGTCATATCCACCCGTCGTGATTTGTTCATATCCCACTAGTGCATGTTTTTCTTGGATTATGCTAAGTTATACTGTTCGATACTGTTTGTATTTGTATGTGTATATATATATACATATTAATGTGTGTGTGTTTACTGTTTCTACACGTATGTGTATATAATTATGTATGCATACATATATAGGCTAAGCGGGGAGTGTGGCGTCGCAGACAAATATATTTGCAGGAAGGGGCCTCCTGCTTCTGTCTGTTGGTTTATAAACCTATCTAACTACAGATAATTGAAACACCTGACGGATGCGTGTGTTTGTTTGGGGGGATTCAATTTAGAATATTGATCATGAGAATTTTGGCAATCGTAGCTCATGATAAACCAGTACTTGGTGAATCACCATTGTTGATGATTCCCCATTATCCCTAATTTAAATATTTTAAATCTCCCACTTTTATTGGAAATCCCCATGTTTCAATGTTAAATAAGTTAAATACCATATATTTCACCATTTGTTGCCCCATCTTTGCCCATTTTTCAGGGACGCCCAATGGCACAAAATCCCCAGGAACTTGTCTCGATGTCAAGCCCCTCGGCCTGGCGACGGGATGACGGGATCCCCCATGACTTATGACGGGAAGCCCCTGAAAACGCTATACATTAATAATGGTTTTTGAACATTAATAATGGATTACTGATAGAAAAAAGAATGTGTCAGTATCCACTAATTGTTCACTAATTGTTCACTGCACTTCCAAGTAGACATTTATGTGGTGGAAGATTGGAGACGGCAAGCCTTTCTAAGGAATGGTGTCCCTTTTCAAGATAATAATGCACCAGCATCTCACCATTGCTCCCAATATCCTTTTTTAACAACCTCCATATCAGAATTTTGAGTACCAGATGCTGCCCTTGCATGCCGAGGCCAGAATTGCTTGGTTTCACATCATGAAATGTGGCTTGACTCGAATGTCTATCTGTTCCCAGTCACCACTGTGCCAAGCTGATTAGACGCCAAGCATCTTGGGTGTTCAACGAATTTCCTCAGCCTTTGCTGCAATTTCAGTGCTGAAGGGAAGAAATTCTTGAAATCCATTGCTCTGAAATTCATGTGTGCCATGGTCAAAAATAAAGTGTGCTTCAAATCACATTCACATACATGATATATATATATATGCCATGATATATATATATATACCCTTATAGAGTTTTAGATTTTTATAGGATAAACATCACTTTTTATGGCGGCCATTAACGTGATAACGTGATACCCACCACCGTGTAGCGTCATGACCTGAGGCGGATCCAGTTTCGGGGCGACCTTGGCGCATTTCGCCAATTCCTCGCTACCGCGGCTGGCGCATATGCCCAGCTGTACCGGATGCCGGGCGCTGTTTTGGCTTGGTGATTTTTGTTGTGTTTTTCCTAGATGTAAATAAGATATCATCTATTAATATCTATTATACAAAAAATATATATGTAAGATATACGTATAACAAATGTAGATACATAACATATAATTGAGTATAACTTTTATATATACATGATTATGCATAGAGTGTGTATGTGTGTTATGCTTTGTATATGGGAAGTGAGCATATACGGGAGATCCATTTGGTCCGTAATTGGCATAATTAATGGATATGATGTAATCCACAATATGTATATTGGGTACCTATGATAAGTTTGAACACTTCGCTGTTTGGTAGGAAGGGAAGAAAGTGTGGTTTCAAAATCTTCAAAGTTTTAAAAACACAAAGGAGTCGGGTATTCCCTGAAAGGGCAAGTTAACACGTTCCAGAACCCTCAGGAAACGTGGCTGATGCGGATGAAGACCGCTGTGAAGGAAATCTCACACAGGGCCCTCGTGTCACTCGGTGACCGGATTATGGGCTGTCTCCAGAGTTCTGCACATAGGAAGCGCATAGGTCATATTACTCATTGATATCCTGATTATCATGACCTATTTAATATTGGTTGTAATGACCAATCATATTACTCATATATGTACTATTAAATGTAACTATCACTGATTATCCATTGGTTGAGAAGAATAAATTCAGGAGTTTTCACCAATTCCATTAGTGTCACCAAACATGCCTACTTGGACTGAAACATGAAGAAGAATTCATGACCAATTTGGTGTGATAGCCTTTTCCTGGCTCCGCCATGCATGAGCAAAAGAATTACTTATGCATGCCCTTAACCTGATGAAAGAACTTACATCATAAATATGATAGTTCGGGGAATCCAGTTTGCATGCACTGCGACATGTCACATGTCAGACACTCCAGCCATCCAGGTCCGGGTTGAATTGATCCGTTGACCGTGTTTGGCTCAAGTGTGCCCATCGCAAAAAGGTGCGCGACCGCTGCCGCCATTTGCTGACTTCTTGATTTTCTTGCGGTCGGGGCATACAACTGGTCTTTCTCGTAGTTATCAGCTGTATTTGTGGCTGCTCTGACCTACTTGGAAGGTTTTACAATTTCGCAACAACAATCGATCACAGACACTCTCTGGAGGGACTAGCTCAAAAAGCAGCTTTCATAAGGCGTGGTTTTGCAGAAGGTAAGTTCAGCAACTATTATCCTTATATTCTTGATCCGTCAATCTTTGACGGGCAGAGGGCAACACTTCGTCCGGGTGTGATTGGAGATCTTGAGAATTGGGAAGTCTCGTCATCAAGTGCGGAGGAACGTGAAGAAGATCGAAGCTAGAGCCTGTTGAAGTAGCACCGAAAGCTACTTGGTCGTTTTCATCTGGGCCTAAGGAGCCTCCATATCCACCACCACCTTCGAGGTTGAGGCCAGCGGAACCGTCCCATCCTCCGCCGAAGAAGGTGAAGCTAGTGCCAAAGGAGCCTAGTGGGCCGCCACCGGGCCGATCGCATCTTGAGGGTTCTTCGTCGTCTTCAGCAACCGTTGCGAGGGCGAAGCCAGCAGAGCCCACACCACTTGGTGTTTGGTCGGTTTCAATTGGGGCTACAGTGGATTTAACAGTCGATACGACAACGACAACGACAACAACAACAACAACCACAACAACCACAACCGAAGTTGCTGGGTCAACTACATCAAAAGCACCATCGGGAGTGAAACAGCCGCCTCCTTTTCTTGCAAAGGGTTCAGCATACCGTGCAACGATTTTGGGGTCACAACAGGCAAAGCCTAAGGCAGTTACATTCTCGAAACCGGTTGAAATCAAACAGCAGCCACTCCGACCAAGAGTTCTCTTGCCAGACACGTGCGCTTATTGTACTTGGGTTAACGGTAGGTTGACAGAAACTTCCACTCGAGATTTTGAGGGTGCGGTGGCAATTCGTCCTGAGTTGAGGGTCAGTCAGAAATTGGTATTAGCCCTGGACTACCATCAAGTTTTGGACAGATCGAGGACAGAGACAGCGTGGGCAGTGCAGCGGGTGCCCCGGGAAAACTTTGAGCTGATCCGTCAAATCAAAACAGATCTTGGCGACCGGTTGATCATCTGTCTTTGCTCACACATCTAGAGGTCTGAGAAGAATCTTCGCGATCTTATCCGTTGTCTTCACAACACTGACGGGGTACAGGACTTGATTGAGTTCGTGACTATCACGACGCACAGGGGCACTGGGTAAACTCTCAACTCTTGCAGCAATCTGCCAACGTCGGGTCCCGTGCATTATCATTGACGACAATGCTGAAGTGATCACGGAGTGCAGCGAAAGAGTATCTACGGTCCACTTGAAACTGAGGTGGAAACCTCAGGCTCCCAAAGCTCATCGGGTTAGAAACTTTCTTGAGGATTGCGAAGGGGCTGTGAAGGAGGTGTTCGACGAGGAGGTGGTCCCGTGAAGTTGAAAAATGTCCGCATTTGATTCACGCATGGATGAAAGCTCCAAATCAATGGATAGATCAAGATCTACCCCCGAAAAGGGAACTGTTGACGCAGCTAGCCATAGAATCATTGCACAAGGGACATCCATCAGTGAGTCATCATCATCAGAAGTTTGGGGGCAAAATGTTCAAAGGGCCTCACAAATGGTACCGACCAATCAGACAGGGCAGAGTCCAGATGAAACTTTGTCTCAGTTTGTAAGGGGTTCCAATGAGCAGTCTCCGATTAGTTTGCCATCTAATCCATTCCAACTCCCAAGAAACCCAACCGACGGGTCGCCACCGGGCACGGGGTTTGGTCAGGGTTCAAGTGCAAGTGCAAATAGGCCACAAAATGCAACTATCATCCGCAATGAGCTGAATATCTCAGTTGACCCTTTGATCCTGGCAGAAGCCAATCGAATTGTTGACACTACTAGGCAAGAAGCCTTGCAGTTTGCAGGTAATGTTGTAGGCCAAGTTCGGGGCGAAGCCGAAAGCCTCTTAGAGCAAGAAAGGGTCAATGTACGGGCAGAAGCATCTCAATTTGTTAACCAGATTCATCATCAAGCTCAAAAGGTAGTGGATGAAACCCAAAGCAAGGCAGCCACCGAGGTTCAGTCAATTGTGAAAAGGGCGTCCACTGAAGTTGAACTGGTTAAAGCTCAAGCCAATGCTGAGTTGTCAAGGTTGAGAAGTGAGTCCCAAAAACAGATGTCCATGCTTGAGGGGAGAATGGCTGAGTTAATCCGGATTAATGAAAATTTGCACCAAAAGCAGAATGAGCAGACTGCCCTGGTAGATTCACTGATGCAACAAATTCACAACCAAAACCAAGTCATAAGTCAGTTGCAGCAAGCTCCAATGAGATATGGCCGAACGGTGCCAAAGGTTGGTTATTACCCGAACTGGTCGCATTCATGAAACGTCACAAACTGTTCATGGCCGAATGTTGTTTCTTTGGAATGCAGAGCTCAAAGGGCCGACCTATGTTTAAACCTTGGCACATTGCAACTTCGTCTTACCGTTTGGCAGCCAACCTGGATAAATGCCGATGTCAGCATGAAAAGGGATTCCATCATGATCATGCCAAAGGCAATGAAACGCCGAAAACGGCCTTTTACCCAGGAGCGATGTCACAAACTATCAGTGAGCGTTTTTATCCAGATGCAGTTTTCTCCATGCCAGTGGTCGCAAATTCAGGTGATGTGAGCCATCCGGCTTCTCACCAGCAAGTCACCGCCATGCCGAGTCACTTAAGTTCAGATTCCAAACATGAACCCAACCTGAAAGATGTGCAGTCCGTCCATGCAGGCATTCACTTGTTGCTGGATCGTAAAGATTGGCATAAACATCCAGGCTGGGAAGAAGCCATAGCTAAAGAGGCAAGTGGTATCCTTGAAAATGGGACTTGGAATTATGAGGAAGTGATTTCACGGGAAGACTTGTTGAAGTGTAAATCACCGGTTCACATAGGGAGACTGATGACTATTCTTAGTGTAAAACACTGGGAGACTCCAGAACTTAGACGGCTAAAAGCCAGAATTGCTTTCAGGGGTGATGACATTAGGGATCAGGATAATAACAGCGCAGTTCTCCAAGAAGCCAAAGTAAACCCCTCCGGGCTTGCCGGCATAAATGCAAATTTGGCGTACGGCTGTATGAAAGGGAATTGCACCACTCAAAGCGATGTTGTTCGCGCATACACTCAAAGTATCCTCAACACTCAAGTACCTACATGGGTAGAACTTCCCATTGAACTAGTCCCCAAAGAGTTCCGAGGAATAAAAAGACCTTGCGTCCGTCTTTGGAAATCACTCTACGGCCATCCGGAAGCCGGATACCACTGGGACCAAAGGTTCCAACAAACCATGAGTGAAATCCGAGCTGTGCATTGCGCCGACACATTTCAGTCAACCTACTACATCAAGGAGTCTCGCTTGTTGCTGACTTTGTACGCAGATGACATCCTACTGAGTGGTCCTGAAGAAAGCCATCAAGACTTTTGGAAAATGTTGCAAAAGCATATTGAAATTGAAGATCCTACTCCTGTTGATAGAGTTCTTGGAAGACGTCATCTGATCACAAGGGATGGACGCGGAGCGTCAATGAAGCTTGATATGTCCGACTTCGCTGCAAATGCATGCACCGCTTACGAAGAGTTGAGTGGCTGTGTGTTGAAGAAGGCAACAACACCTTATTTGCCTGAAGGGTCGCTTGTCGATAGTGATTTTACGGTTAGGGGTGAAATGGCTCAAGATGCTTCCAAAGTATTGATGAAAATCCTATGGGGTGCAAGACTGGCTAGACCTGACTGAATGAAGGGGATATCCGACCTCACTAGGAAAATCACTACTTGGTCCCGAGCAGATGATAGACGCCTATTATAGACTCATGTCATATCTAAAGGGTACTTCAGACTACATGTTGGAAGGTCACATCCGAGATGACCCCAGCGCCCTGCATTTGTCGTTGTACACTGATGCAGATCATGCCTCCGGTATTGAAGACGTAAAGTCAACATCCGGTATGTTTCTCACGCTCGAAGGACCGGATTCGTTCTGGCCTCTGTGTTGGGGATCAAAGCACAAAGGCGCAACTGCCAGAAGCACTTGTGAAGCAGAGATCATTTCTCTTGACTCAGCCGTCTTTGGTGAAGCCGTTCCGATGCAGGACCTTTTTGATTTAGTATTAAACAGGCCCATCAGTTTGGTATGCCAGCAAGACAATGCCTCCGTCATCCAAATGGTTCATGGGGGATATAGTGCGAGATTGAGACACCTTAAGAAGGTTCATAGGCTAAACTTGTCCGCCTCGTATGAACTGTTTAATGATCCGCAAGTCACTCTGCAGTACATCAAATCCGCTCTCCAGCGAGCAGATCCGTTCACCAAAGCACTCGAACCGTGCAAGTGGACCGCAGCATTGGAACTGTTGAACATCCAACCTCCATGAATTCATTTGCCAGGCTTAGACTCCGAAGTCAAGCTTCACAGCATAAGAAGGGGGAGAAGAATAAATTCAGGAGTTTTCACCAATTCCATTAGTGTCACCAAACATGCCTACTTGGACTGAAACATGAAGAAGAATTCATGACCAATTTGGTGTGATAGCCTTTTCCTGGCTCCGCCATGCATGAGCAAAAGAATTACTTGTGCATGCCCTTAACCTGATGAAAGAACTTACATCATAAATATGATAGTTCGGGGAATCCAGTTTGCATGCACTGCGACATGTCACATGTCAGACACTCCAGCCATCCAGGTCCGGGTTGAATTGATCCGTTGACCGTGTTTGGCTCAAGTGTGCCCATCGCAAAGAGGTGCGCGACCGCCGCCGCCATTTGCTGACTTCTTGATTTTCTTGCGGTCGGGGCATACAACTGGTCTTTCCCGTGGTTGGTTGTTTATCATTCGATCCTAGTACTGGTTCATTTGATAGTTACATGCACATACACATGCTTTGTATGTATGTATATATATATCTATATACATATGGAGGTGTCCTAAAATAGGGGTACCCCCAAATCATCCATTTTAATTAATCGGGTTTTCCATTATAAACCATCCATTATGGAGTATCCCCATGTATGGAAACCCCCATACATAAAATATGCGTATTTGTAGGGTCCAGGCTCTATAGGCAGCGCTAGGGTCAAAATTCCACATTTGCCACGTCTTGGTCCTTGTACTGAACGGTTCCAGTTTGGAGGTACCTAATTTAAGCCTTTACCAAAAATCTCACAGTTGTCCTTTTAAATCTGGAAAAGCCTTTGTTTCAGATTTAAGATGTCCCAATTTGTTCTCCCTGAACATTTGGCAAGCAAAACTGAAGACAAATTCAATCGATGTAATATCAACTGATATTTTATGCCAAATCAATGATCGAATTTCCAATCCTTTCTCAATTGCAGGATTTCTTCATCTACAAATATCCGATCCACGAGTGGTTTCCTGATGTCTTTTGGACCACGAACTCTTCCACGGAACCTGGCGGACATCGGATCATCGGAGATGAGGATTTCAAGGAATGGCAAGGACGGACACGACACGACGGCACACGGCACCATTTCTCAAGGAATCTCAGGGGATCTCAGGGCAAACATATCAGATATATCAGATATATCAGGAGATGGGGCAAAAAGCATATCAGATATATCAAGAAAAAGTGCTGTCGTCCATCTCACAACACTTGAAACTTTTATAAGTTTATCAAGTTCCAAGCCTGCATTGCGTTGACAAACATACTTTGAGGCCGGCAGTTTCATTTTGGTCTTTGTGGTACACAGAAATATGAGGCCGACAGTAATCCGAAATGTGTCCATTGTGGATTAGAAATTTCCCACCATTCAGTGACAACTCGCCATGCAAATATCCTTTGGAAGTGCACAGAGAACTGTACGAATGCTCAGTTTGGTCGTCATCTCAAGTTGGATAAAGGCGCGCGGAGTATGCGCGAAGCTTTCGGTGGAGTTTTCCGAGAGAGAGAGAGAGAGCGATGGATGGATGGATGGATGGATGGATGGATGGATGGATAGGTACATGTTATGTGAAATATATGATATTTGATAGTTGAGATTCGATAGTTGATATGTGATATGTCATATGCTAGTTGATATGATTAGATTAGATAGTAGATAATAGATCATACATGAAAAGATACTGAGATACTAAACTCATTGCAATGCATCCAGGATGCTGTTGACAGAGCACCCTTTGTAACTCAACAAGCAAGAAGCACAACAACAGCACCTTTTTGGTTGCTCTGGCAGCTCCTTTGTTGGTACCACCCGCAGAAATGTTCAATGGCTGTTCTTGTATTTTGTTCGCTAAGAAGTCATAACCAATTTGTCATTTGGAGAATTGATGCACCACAATAGTGGCTCATCTTTCGCATTACAATGATGAAGGAAGCATCAGCAACATCCAGGACGCTTCGTGGGTTTGTTTCGCTCACCAAAAGCACGTGTCGCCTCAGCATACAACCACTTCGTGCTGGGTACCAATGAGACTTTGCCGCCGGTGTGACACGGCCGAGCAAATGGGCACGAGGGAACCTAGTGATCTCCAGGAAACAAGATGGGTGGAAAATACCTGTCGAAAATTAAGGGAAAGTATAGGAAGACAATCTATGAATCTACGAATGAAAATAAGTGCGATAAGTGCGGCATTTTCCATTGAATTAGGACCATTAGGATCTGTTGCCCAACTGAAAGGAGATTTACTAATGTGCCAATCAGACGAAGGTCTGAATGCGTGAAGAAGGAATAATAGCCACATCATCAGAAATCTTCATCGAGATCACTTTCCTGAGAAATTTGACCACATTTGGAAAGCGGCAGTTGCTGTAATCCAATCGTTACAGATTTCAAGCCGTTCATGGAGAATTTGGATGAAAACTATGGCAGGGAAAGTTCTAAAACTGTGATGTACCTCGTATCATGGGCCCAGAAGGATCTACCCAGAAAATGGTGGATGAAAACATATATAGTACTCTTATAATTATTCAATCCATATTGTGGCTGCCTCGGCATTTTTTCACCACCGAGGTTAAGACATTCCAACCATTCCGTCCGAATGCAGTATCTCAAGAAATACGCAGCGGTAGCACGAGGACTGACTCGGCGAAAGTGATCGTTATGGTTTGCCAATGACTTAGTGGTACGAAAGACAATTTTTCCGGCGGTCGCGAAAAAAACTATATTTAGACTGTAACATAGGACAGTGGACAGTTGTTATTCTTTTCGAGCTCTGAGGTGTAAGAATGTTGAAGGTTGGAATTCAAAGAAAATCGCGGTATGTGCATGAGAAAATGATGGTATAGATTTTAGAATCATGATCTTTCGAGTGATCTCATTTTTTGTTGGATCATGTTATGTTGATACTCTATTTTATTGTATATATTATATATTATGAACAGTATCTTTGCAGATGACATCGGATTCTCCTTACATTAGTACACATGTTTTTCGGTTTCGGGGCACGCCAGGTACTATGACCAAAATGCTGAGTGGAATCTATGACATGAATCCCATTCAGCACCTTGGCATGTCAACATAGAAGATTTGGCAACCGAGAGATGTCAAAAACGTTCACAAATTGATCTAATTTGATCTCATTTTCTACATCCTGAACCTTCCACTGATCAATTTTTCGTTCCAGAAAAAGACCATATGACCATAACAGTCATCAATTATCGTTCCAGAGACAGACCATGAGTTCCAGTCCTCAGCTTGTCAGGTGTGAGTTTCATTTCGATGAGTCGATCGCACGAGATCCCTACTGCAGCGGCCTCTGTAAGAAGTGCTTGAACCAGGATCCCTCAGACACTTGGATCCCTTGGCAGCTGAGGATTTGGAGCCGAAAAAACCATCCAGATGGATCCATATTAGGTGTATAACTGTTTATACATGTTTATACCATACATAAAAGATGGTTTATAACTGGTATAACTGTAAAAATATCCGAAAATGGTAAAGTTCGGTTTTTTTTGTTCAAAGTCCTGAATCTGGGCAGAGATGAGAAATTGCCCAGCCCCAAAGCAACATGTGGATTGAACACAGCTTGTAAGCAAACCGGCAAACCCCAAATAATAACCCCCCTGGTTTTTGGTATACTTGTTGTATATCAATGGCTAAATCAGATAAGTGTTGGACAAATGGTTGATGGTTTTGATATGTGCCACACAAAACCATGATTTTTTTCACACCCGCGGAGAAAAGATCCTCCGGCGATATCAGGCAAAATCCTTGAAAGTGGCCCTGGCGAGACTTCAGAAGTTCGCCTTTGTTGGACTCACCGAATATTTCGCACCTTGGCAGTGCTTGGCAGATTGGTTGGAAATCATCCCATGGAATCATCCCAGAATGGGCCGGCTGACGACATATGACGACTATTAAGATGGGTGAACATGTTAAAATTCAATGACACTCATGTGACAATCACTATGGAATTGGTGAACATGTTAGAATTTAATGACACTCATTATCTATGATAAACTCCATTAAAATCCTGACAGTCAGGGTATCATGTTCCGGGAGAATTGGTGCCCCATTTTGCGGATGTTTTTTGATCGCCCGAATCGATGGTTTTTGGTGATATTTCCCAAAGGTTGGGCAATGTTCGGCCATGGCACATGGATTTGTCTTGTTTTATTGGGTACTCGTACCCCGATTTCCAATCGATAATCATCGATGGTTGTCCCATTAAAACTGCAAGTGTTTTTCTACATATTTTGAGATTTTTGAGGTGAAAACCATATCATAGTCTTCAGATGTTCTGGGTCCCGAAAACTATCCCCGACTATCCCCATAATATCGCTATCATGTCTTTACACCGCCATACCAATTAAAAGAACAAAAAAACACGTTTTTCCATCACTGCTGTGCTATGAGTTGGTAACCAAAATCCCCATTGCTCTCTGGTCGCTGTGAGGATCTCTCAGTTTGCCTTTTCCATGCGATGTTCGGTGGCGAATGCCGGCCTGTGGAGTTTGCCAACATGCGCCCAAGCCACTACCTCGACGACTTTCCCGACTCTTGAAAGTGCAATTAAAATGGGAATTTCTTAATATGTATTGCCGGTACATTAAAAATATGTGAACTGAAGATATGAATTTTGCACATCCTTGATAGGGATGACTGGTTTCTGTTGGATGTTTCTATTCTATTTGGTGCCTCAAATATATGGCTTTGTCTCAATATGGATACCCCATTGGCAAATCATCAACCACTGGAATTTTACGCTTTGCCCAGGGGAATCTTGATCCTTCCGGGAAGCCCTCAGTTTTTTGCGACATCGTTGCGATGTCGAAGCGTCGAAGCGCCGCCAGGATTTCTTGAAAGCCCATGATATTGATGATCCGTATGATGGAGAGAATCTTGCCTGCAACGAACAATTTTTTCCGCCCGTTCCAACCAACGGCAGATTGTGGATTTTCCCATAGGATTTTCCATGGATTTTCCAGGCCCCAAAGGAGAAAACCCCCACTAAACTGCGGTGAGTGTCACTGCATCAAGTTCGACCTAGAATTTGGCGAGAGAAATATCACAATTTTGGCCTACAATTTATCTCAAAAAATGTTGCTCAAAATCTCCAACCTGACCCATTTCTGTTGGCAAAACCATGGCTTCCAGGCTCTTCAAAGCAGCCTCCAAAATCTTCTGGTCCAACGTGGCACATTACAACGTCACCACTGAGAGCTGTTCGCGGATGTGTGCACTGGAGAAAGGGGGAGGGGGAGACCGTAGACGGCGTGACCGTGGATTTTGATGATGATGATGATGATGATGATGATGGTAACAATGCTGATAGTGATAATAGTGTATTGATAATACTTTTAAATATCATAGAGAATCATTGAATATATATATATACAATATATTAATAGTGATATTAATGTTAATATTAATGTTATATGTTTTTTGGGTCATAGTATGACTATTGTTCTTTTTGGTCCCAGGTCCAAATCGCTACGCCAACTTCACCATCTGAGTCTCCAAAGCAACGATTCGTCGTAAGTCTTGTCGGGTCTCGAGCCAGAACGGGACCCAAAGAACGGGTGGCCCAAATTGGGTGGCCTTAGAATTTGACCATCCAATATGATAAATATGGTTCCAATATGGTTCCAATATGATTCCAATATGATTCCAATGTATGTATGTATATGTATATATATATATATGTAGATCTGTTACCATCTGTTATGATCTGTTGTGATCTCAAAAAGTCCTAAAGCATAGCCATTCTGGGCGCGCGTTGGCTCCACAGCGGAATCCCTGGCGAAAAAAAAAGGTGCTGCTGGCATTGTCAGAGATTGTCGTCCGCAGGAAGTGGCCTTTCTGACAAATATGTTGGCATAAGCATATTGTAAAATCCACAGACATGTATAATATTCTATAATAATATTCCATTATCCGGACAGTCCGGACATCTAAATAATGATCTTCCATCCGATAACAGAACATGAATGAAATTCATATTACCCTCTGGTTATTTAACAGTTCGCCATGGAAGCCATGGCCCATAGAAATAGATGGTTTACCTATTAAGAATGAGGGATCTTTCCATGGTGAACTGTCAATCACAACCAGATGGTAAATCCCATTACATCCCATTAAATCGCCATTTATAGTTGATTTTCCCATTAAACATGATGGTTTTCCCAGTAAACCCATTAAACAGATGGTAGTAAGATTAGTAACCCATAACCCCATAGGATCCATAGGCCCGTGAGCTGATCAGATCAGGTCACAAGTGACAGACTCGGGCCTTGCGTTGATCCACGAAGCACATTTAGAGCCGCTTGGGCGTTGAAAAGTGAAGGGTACAACCAGCAAAGCGCTAGCCTGTAGTCATAAATAAGTGGCATGTTGTCACATACGTCTTTTTGTTGGTCAGATTTAGTCATGTTTACTCATAAGTTGGTTCATGCCATCCAACTGTGGATTTTTTCCCTAAACCCCCTTCGCCAATTTGGCAAACCAAGTTGACGAACTAGGGGACACCACTTGTGCCTGTGAATGGGTTGATTTATTGCTAGCAATACAATCGTCAGGCCACAGCATACAGCATCATATTGGATGATTGGATGATTGTGTTAGTAAATGACTTGAAAACGAAGCAGCCAATTCCTTATTGGCTGTATTTCTTTCTACTAGGATCAACATATACAGACATCTGTACATAGATATACGCACGTGTATGCATAATATGTTTCTATTAATCACAATATGTACAAAACCAACAATGATACTTCCACATCTACATTTATATTAATGTGTGTATTCTTCACTTAAACACTCAGCCACACTCTTAAACACATCGTCACCCTGCAACCGATTCAGCCTCCAGTTCCAAGGCGTTGTCAATCCCTGGCCAAATGGTCGGCGAAGCGACAGAGTTGGCTATTGGCTGAGCAGAGCGCCTATCGCTGTTTGGCCGCCTGGTACCTTGGCTCCGTGTGGTTCAGGGATGGTGGCGGGTTTGCTCAGGTTGTAAGCCATAAATATCTGGATCCTCCATTTGTCGATGGATCTTAGTTATACATGATGGTTTATCAATCATGACTTGAGACGGATGGTAGAAACGACATGAAACGACTAGGTGTTCTTTGGGCAAGTGTTGGATATGGATGATGGGCAGAATGGAGATTAACTTGTTGGTGTACCCGTACACAACCCCGACCCGCACGACCCGGGGCTCCAGTGAGATCGCTTGGGCCAAGGCGCAAGTTCTGCTTTGCAGCGGCGCGGCAGCGCTTGGCTGAATGGTCTGCTGAACAACTGGAGAGACAGGTGACACCTGGCGCTGAACAGGTGATCCAGAAATATCCAGAAATCCCAGGTTAATCCAGTGGTTAATCCAGTGGTTAACAGTGCTTAATCCAATATTATCATATATTTATCTAAATAGAATCTATATGTACTATATGATCATTCCCCTATTAACATTGTGAACTTTTGGTGGGATACATAAGTGTACCTATGTATACCTCATGTTCAGACAGATCCGTGTATGTATGTTATATAGTGTAATGTCATGTGAATGTCATGTGATGTCATGTAGTGTCATGCAGTGTTGCATAGTGTCATGTCTGTAGATAGCCAGAACGATAGATCCATATGCATGTAAACATGGTGCATTTGCAAAACATGTAAATGATGATAGTACCCAGATGTATAGAAAAGTTTATGTTCATCCATTTGAGGATCACAATGTGTTTTTCTTTGCAGCAGAGTTGTACCTTTGGTGTCTAAGGAATCATGGCCTGTTGGTGTACTGCTTCTTCAGCAACTTGGCCCTGATGTTCATCTAAGAAACATCATGGCCTGACTGAACCCAAGGTTCCACTGCAAAAGGAATACCCTCTGGTTATGACTAACATAGCCATGGAAGCCATGGCCCATTTATAGATAGTTTACCTATTAAAAATGGGGATTTTCCATGGCTATGTTAAATAACCAGAGGGTTCCTTTTTTTTCAGCAAACAAAATGAGGTTTCCGACGTTTCGTGAAGGGTACCAGACGACCTGGCACTGCTGTGAAGGATGAGGTGCGGAGAATTTGTCGAAGAAATGGGTGTTCTTCATGGATAATATGGGACTAAGTCGCTAAGTTGCAGTTGGCATAGAGCCCAACAGCCGATTAATGGAAGTGTGGATAGCTCTTCAGAACTTTTTTCAGAACGATGCCTGAGGAAGGCGCCACTGAAGTTCATCGAGAGGCGACGGATGGGAGCAGTGAGAGCATCCCATGAAAAATATGAAAACAATCCCATTCACCATCCATTAACCAACCATGACGGTTATAAAGATGGTAATAGCGGTATCATCCATTAACCAACTATGATTAATATACCAACTATGATTGGGTAACCAACCATCCCATTTTCACAATCCCATTATGATTGCTCATTTTGCATCCCAAATAGAGGTATACCCAATCATACTCACTCATAAGCCTCTGGATGGTTTGTGATTTAGGATTTACCACATTATCCACTATGTTTGGCCCCAATTGACCAGTCCCTTTCTTGCTTCAGAAAGCTCCTCTCTTTGTTGGTTCTATTCCAAGGAAATACCCCGAACACAGGATATGTTGTACGTTATAGTTATTGTTGATTCATGAACCCCGTTTCAGTGTTGGTCGATCTCCCCATCCGCGTGCACATATTCTGTGTATGTATATATGTATAGACGTGTATACATGGATATGTTGATATGTATGTGTGTATATATATATGTATACAGTTATACATGTAGACCTAAAGTCAATACATTGAGACATACATACATGCATGCATCCGCAGATGCGTACATGCGTACATTCATCCATGCGTCCTTGAGTCCATGCGTGCATGCGTCCACGCGTACATACGTACATACGTTCATGCAGATTTACATTTACATTCATACCGCATATATGTAGATTGCTATTCCTGATTTTGGGAATGACTCAATCACCACTCACGAACACAGCAGGAACTCAGTTTGTTGACACCTGCAGCCCTCTGTCGAAGACTCAGGGTTTTTCAGTCTGGGAAGTTGCAAACCAGATCTGGATATATCTGGATATATCTGGATGATGATTTATTACATCAACTAAATGGTTATTTTATAAAAAATAATGGGGATGTAACTTCCCAGATGATGATCATCCAACATGATATCATCCAAATCAACTATATACATGGATATTGGATATATTGGGGATGATTTTCCCCCCCATTTGGGATGATTTTCCCAACAGATCCAACGGATCCAACAGAGGTCGTGCCACCTTTCACGAGAGCGCCAGTCGTCGCTTACGCCTGGCCCGGGGGCCGGTCGGGGTGATTGGAAGTCTTGGGATGCTTTAAATATGGTTTTAGACTGCTTTTATTTATGGTGTTTCTATGGTCTTGGTTTTTATATTGTTTTTATATATGGTTTTTATATGGTTTTATATGGTTAATATGGTTTGTTATATGGTTTTTGTAGAGGGAGAATAATGGGATAATGGGATAGTGGCTGGCTGGGCAATCCTCGAATTGATGGAGGTGTTGATGGGATAAAGCGGTGAACTTGGTGAACCCCCACTGCTTGGTGACTGGAACCATGGGATTTTTATGACTTTCCCATCATATTGGGAATGGAAAATCATCCCAACTGACGAACTCCATCATTTTTCATAGGGGTGGAATAATCATCCCAACTGACGAACTCATATTTTTCATAGGGGTAGGTATACCACCAACCAGCCCTTGTTTGTCATTCATCACAAACAATCATCAATAGCCGGCCACCAGTTCGTAATAATTCTTACACTCCATTAGTCATCAATCATCAGCCATTGCCATGGTTGTTTGCCTTTTCTTGGCTATATCCCTATTATACTCTGAGTATTCCCATGTTTGTTGGTGATATATCCGTACCGCGATCGGATTACCCGTGTGACGGATGTTTTACGATCTATCATGTTAATGTTTCCTGTTCGTGGATCTCCTACAACGGCAAAATATTGAGATATTCAATGATATTCATAGATATTCAATATCCTGCCATCAACATGAATGAACATGGTAATAAACATTGATAATTATTAACATGCCATGAACCTTTCCATCGATATTCATGTTTCATCTCCTGCAAGAGCCGGCCTTCACCCCAGGTCACAGTGTGGCAGGCTTGGCGTTCCGCCACTGTGGACCTGCGACAAGAGCGAGTCCGGAGCTCATGGGGGATCCCCATGGGTTTAAATAAGATGGACATCCACTGATCCACTATAACAATATATGAGGGTTTCCAGAAATGCTACCCCCATAGCTGGTTGGTTTATTTCATGGAAAACCCAATTAATTAAAATGGATGATTTGGAGGTAGCACCATGACTTTGGAAACCTCCATATGGATTATTCAATGGATTGGTGGAAATATCACGGAACACCCCTCTGATGTCATGGGAAAATCCGTGGTTTCCTGTAGCAAGATGTTCCCTTCAACCCGTTGAGGGATAGACATTTTTGGTCACAATTTAAGGCACCTGGAATTGGTCTCCTGAAAGTTTGACCAGCAAAATTCATGATTTTCATGTCCGACATGTGGGTTTCTACCCAATGCCACCATCCCCAAAATCACTCTGATTCATACCCTCCGGTAATTTAACATAACTATGGAACATCACCATTTTTAATGGGAAAAACCGCTATAAATGGCCATTTTCAATAGCTATGTTAAATTACCAGAGGGTTTTTTTCATGGGTAGAGACCATCCTCAAATGGGAATTACGTGATTGATGGGGGCTGCATGGCTACAGGTTGCCGTGGCTTTGCACAGCCGTTTCGAACAGGACATTTCTTGGGATGCCGATGGGAGATGTGACTGATGATGACAAGAAGAATAGGGATATATAAGGAAAATGATCATCAGAATATAAAAGAATAATGATAAAACATTGAAGATCACTTTTGGGTGCCACTGTTCGCACCAAAAACTAGACGACGGATGGCCCGAGAGCGTAGAGGAGCAGAGTCTTCTGTTGTTAGTATGGAGACACGCTTTTTATACACAGGCTCTTTTACACACAGACGCTTTTACACACAGACGCTTTTTACACGCAGGCGCTTTTACACACAGAAGCTTTTACACACAGACGCTTTTACACACAGACCCTTTTACACACAGACGCTTTTACACACAGACGCTTTTACACACAGACGCTTTTTACACACAGGCTCTTTTACACACAGAGACTTTTACACACAGAGGCTTTTACCCGCAGAGACTTTTACACACAGACGCTTTTACACACAGAGACTTTACACACACAGACGCTTTTACACACAGATGCTTTTACACAAACACTTTCACACGCAGAGACTGTTACAGACAGACGCTTTGACACACAGAGGCTTTTACGCTTTACACAGACGCTTTTACACACAGAGACACACAACGCTTTTACACACAGAGACTTTTACACACACAGACGCTTTTACACACAGAAGCTTTTACACACAGAGACTTTTACACACACAGACGCTTTTACACACAGAAGCTTTTACACACAGAAGCTTTTACACACAGACACTTTTACACACAGACACTTTTACACACAGACGCTTTTACACACAGACGCTTTTACACACAGACGCTTTTACACACAGACGCTTTTACACACAGACGCCTTTTACACACAGACGCTTTTACACACAGACGCTTTTACACACAGAAGCTTTTACACACAGACGCTTTTACACACAGACGCTTTTACACACAGACGCTTTTACACACAGACACGTTTACACACAAACGCTTTTACACACAGACGCTTTTACACACAGACGCTTTTACACACAGACGCTTTTACACACAGAGGCTTTTACCCGCAGAGACTTTTACACACAGACGCTTTTACACACAGACGCTTTTACACACAGACACTTTTACACACAGACACTTTTACACACAGACGCTTTTACACACAGACGCTTTTACACACAGACGCTTTTTACACACAGGCGCTTTTACACACAGACAGGTCCGGCACAAGTAAAATGGCAATTTTTCCTCAGTTTTTGACGATCGACCCTCATTTCGTGCGAAAGGGTTGCTCCAGCACAAGTAAAATCGCATTTTTTCCTCAGTTTTTGGCGATCGACCCTCATTTCGTGCGAAAGGGTTGCTCCAGGACAAGTAAAATCGCAATTTTTCCGCAGTTTTTGACGATCGACCCTCATTTCGTGCGAAAGGGTTGCTCCGGCACAAGTAAAATGGCAATTTTTCCGCAGTTTTTGACGATCGACCCTCATTTCGTGCGAAAGGGTTGCTCCGGGACAAGTGAAATCGCAATTTTTCCGCAGTTTTTGACGATCAATCCTCATTTCGTGCGAAAGGGTTGCTCCAGGACAAGTAAAATCGCAATTTTTCCGCAGTTTTTGACGATCGACCCTCATTTCGTGCGAAAGGGTTGCTCCAGCACAAGTAAAATCGCAATTTTTCCTCAGTTTTTGACGCTCGACCCTCATTTCGTGCGAAAGGGTTGCGTTTCGTGCCGTCTCGTTGGCACTGCCCCTGCTCCCGCCTTCAAAGGAGAAATAGAAAAGAAGGAGAGGGCAAGAGGGCAAGAGGAGAAGATGTGAGATGAGAAGATGTGAGAAGATGTGAGAATATGTGAGAAGATGTGAGAAGATGTGAGAAGATGTGAGAAGATGTGAGAAGATGTGAGAAGATGTGAGAAGATGTGAGAGGAGGTGTGAGAAGATGTGAGAAGATGTGAGAAGATGTGAGAAGATGTGAGAAGATGTGAGAAGATGTGAGAAGATGTGAGAAGATGTGAGAAGATGTGAAGATGAGAAGATGAGGAGAAGATGTGAGGATGAGAAGATGTGAAGATGAGAAGATGTGAAGATGAGAAGATGCGAAGATGAGAAGGTGTGAAGATGAGAAGATGTGAAGATGAGAAGATGAGGGATGAGGAGAAGATGTGAGGATAAGAAGATGTGAAGATGAGAAGATGTGAAGATGAGAAGATGTGAAGATGAGAAGATGTTTTACAGACCCCCACTATTGGAAGAACCCTGCGCTCAGACGCTCTCGGGAAAAAATCTCTTCAACGCCTAAAATTACGATGGCCAGGAGCACGACTTGATGGATGAGCGCATCATCTTCTGCAGGGTTGGGATCACCCGTTGTGGCTTTGAGTTTTTGAGGAATCTTAGTTTTTTACAATAGGATCCACCATCCCCAATTTTACAAGAAATTGGTGTATTATTGCTTTACTAACATGCCCTAAGTTTGGCATAGTTTGGTGTGGCTTCATTGGGAATCGATATGGCCCAGACACCCAAAAAACATGGTGATTTTGTATGTGGTTATGGTTGTGGGTACCCTAAAATAGATGGTTCCTGGATGGCCCCAGTATGGTGATTTTTGATGTTTTGACCCATCCCCATAGTCAAGGTCTGTTTATTTGGCACCCTTCTGTTAATATCCAATAGCCAATAGTCCATGCTCATAGTGGCTAGGCTATTCGTCCACATCCTCCATGGTTTATAGTTTCCCATCTCAATAGATTTGATACACGGCGTTGTTAGTGAACGACGCGTGGCCAAGTTTGTCTTTCGTTGGACCTGAGGATGCAGTGGTCAAGGACAGGCATCGAGAGGGGGCCAGATTTATTGAAAACTTCTACAGGAGAGGGGGCGAACTACCTTGAAGCGATCACATGTCCGAAGAACCAGTTGTTTAAGAAATCAATGGAAAAAATCGTTTAGTTTCATCGAGATAATTCAAGATAACTATAGATCTATAGGTGCCCCGGTATCCCAAAAAAAAAACTATGGCGGTTGAGCTTGCTCAGCAGGAGAAGCTCCGAGGGCACCAGGCCTTCCTGCTGCGATGCCAGGGCACTCAAGGGTTCACCATATTTCACCAATACCACTGGGTTGCCTTTGTCAAAACTTACTGGCGCGTTTTACGTAGGGAATGGATGGGTTGCTGGGGGTTGCTGGGATGATCTGCTTGATAGTTAGCCAGTGGGTTATCCATGGTTATCCCATCATCTAATCCCATGAACATGGCATTAATAGTGATGATGATGTTATATGTTATTGTCATTGTTCTCATCACTATTATATTACATGTGGTACAAACCCGATAATCTATCCCATAATCATGGATAATCCCCAAATTTAGAACTCCCATGATCTTGGCTCCGGTGCTTTACGCTCCCAGGGATTTTCGACGCCTTCATGCGCAGCACCGTGATGGGTCGAGCAGGGGCACCTGGCACCAATCCCAGGCGAAGCCAAAAACCATGGATGTAACGCCAGGACATTCATTGAGCCAAGACATATGTCAGATATATTGGCATGTTATATCAGCATATTAGTTTCTTCAAAGTTCATGTCATGAATGTTCACTATTTCTAGATATCGTTCGCAGCTTTCTTCAGGATTTACACGTGATTTTTGCCCACGGCTCAGGTAAAGGTAAAGGTTCCATGAGTTTAGGTATGCATCAAAGTGCAGTTCCTGATCCCAGGATACCCCATGTAGTGGCACAGGACAGTCAAAATATGTCAAAGATTATCAAACATTTCGAAAGTTTGAAAATCCATAGATTCAGGTTCCCTTGGATTTGAATAAATAATCGAACACATTTTGATCTATCCATGGATTTGGGGTTCCCTTGGATTTGTCTAAAAATGGGCTACACCCCAAATCCACTGTCGCTCAGCACAAAGCTCGGAGCCTGCGCAAAGAACAGGAGACACCGATCCGAGGCTATGGATTGGGAAGCTAAAGAATGGCGGTAATACATTACATTAAATTAAATTACATTACATTACATACATATACGTATACATGTACACATTATATGTATATATATATATATATTATCATATATGTATATATATATATTATCATATATATATATGTATTATATTATAACATATATATATATATATTGGATATCTAGATATATATGTGTATGATATATATATATACGGTTTATTATATATATACATATTGAACTATATGGTGGACTTTTAAGCGCGTAAGGAACTTTCGAAATTGGAGAAATCCAAAGGTTCGAGAGTTTGTTATTTGTTTTTCAAGTTGCATGTTCAAGTGCCTCAATCTTACGACCCCATGAATGTTCCCAGGAGCTTCAAAGTATGTTCGATGATGCCAAGCGCAGTATGGTGCGAAGACTTGGAGCAGTTGCTTCATTCAAAGTGACCATCGTGTTCAGCCAATGTGTGCAAAATCTCCCGTATTGTTCACCGTATTGTTCATATAGCAGATGCAAAAAAAAAGTACCAATCCATATCAATCTAATCCTCTATCCCAAAAAGAAAAAGATAGTCAATTGGCACATTTTCCAACAATCTCCTCCATTTCAGTGGCAGGTTCAGCTCTCCAGTGCAGCAGTGGCGATCCTGGAACGAATGCCCCTCGGTGGAAGTTGCTGGGAATTGCTGGTGAACAATGGATGGTAAATGGATGGTCATCCAAAAAGAAAAACCTGATGTTGAGTCCTAAATGATATTAGTCATGAGTCCTTTCAAGATGTTGAAGAACTCCATAGCCTATAATATAATATAATATATTCATATTCCTCTCGTTTCCCATCCCAGGAAGGCTGATCCCCTCAGTTCCTTCCTGGCTTTTGTCAGTTTCTCATCGTCAAGGCGTCGTGATCCAAAGCCATGGACGATGAAGCTGATCCTGCACCTTTGGGTACCTACTCCCGACGGGAGGTTTGGGATTTGGAGAAAGGGTCGCAAGAATTGGTATCAGATAATGGTTAATCATGGATAATAGTGGTCAATGATGGTTCCTGATGGCTAATGATGATATTCTGAGTACCAGAAACTCATTTGGAGGTCTGTGTCATTCTTGGGATTGGGTTTAGTTTCGGACTTAAAAAGCAGCAATGAGGTATATGACCAGAACTTGAGACCTAAGTTCATCAAAAACCCAAACTGAAGGTTGTTTTTGAAATGACACGACATAGATGGTGTCAGCAAATTGATATGGGTACAGCAACAACTATGGGTACCCACGTGCTGGGTCTTGAAGATAATATTTCCGTGCTGATTGGGAGAATCTCTTCTGATTTAGGATTGGTTCTGCTTCCAATTCAAAAAGGTCTGTGATAAAATCTCCAATTGTCACACCCAGAAATAGATTTCCCCATGACATGTTTGTGTCGTGTCGTATATATCCAATATGTTCATTGCCGCAATTCAGTCCACTTCCCCCAATTTTTTTTGTGTCAAATGGTGTAAAGCGGTCCATTTTCAGCATTAGCCCATCCAATCTTGACTTGTAAACATTTATTTCGACCCAGCCACATCGAGGTCTTCTCTACCGAGTTGTCCAAAGAGCAGCTTCAGACAGAGGCTTGCAGAGTGCTGGATGTTGGATTCACCCTTTGGTAAATTAACAGTTGGACCCTGAAAATCACCCATTGACAGAGTGGTTTCACGACAAATCTTCCAAATCCGATGACTGGCAGGGTCTATGTTAATTTACTGGAGGGTAATATTCATAATTTTGGTGTGCCTTGGGAACCATCAAAACGGCGTCTCACTGCCGTATCCTCACAGGGCGTGCAGCGCCACTTAAAGGACGCCCTGGCAGAGGTCGATGGGGGGGTGATGCTGCAGAGGAACAAGGCAACTGCAGAAATCAGGATATCAACTGAAAATCAATGGGTATCATCATGGGTATCATCATTATCCATATTATATGATGGGTATCAACCATTGGATACTTATCATCATGGTATTGGAACATGATGCAATGGTATTCAATGGGTATCATCATTACCCTCTGGTATTGAAAATGGCCATTTATAGTGGATTTTCCCGTCAAAAATGGTGATTTTCCATAGATGCCATAGTTATGTTAGTTTACCAGAGGGTATCATTCATTATCCACAACACCGGTGCTTAGAAGTATAACTGTGAAGAAAAGATACGGATCTGTTCATCACACGACTGATTTTTTAAACCTGGCACATCTCAATGCAGCCAAAACAGATGTCAAAATATGCCATAATATTATACATATATATATATTCATGTATTGTCGTATATTCCTATATGTATATATATAATTCATGATTCATAGGCATATTCTGGCTTTTTGTATATCATCAATAGCCCATTTCTTGAAGTCTCCGTGATGTTTCCAGGTGTCCTTGCTGCATCGACGACTGGCGGCCGCTGGTCAACCTGCAAGAGAGGAGCCACTATCAGAAGATATCCCATTCTTTAATAGGATATGGAGGTTTCCTAAAATAAAGGTACCCAACAATGGATGGTTTATAAAGGAAAATCCATCTGTAAATGGATGATTTAGGGATACCCCCATGTTAGGAAACCTCCATATGAGCAGCAATTATTGGCGTTCATCCACCAAAAAAAAAATGGGATATGGGAATTAATCAGCCACAAAGTGAAAGTGTCACCAATGAATAGTGGATATGAATGGGATATGTTTGGGTCAACGTTGGATGGGTAGTTTACTATTCTATTGTTGTAGTTTAACATAGCGGAAAATGACCCGTGTTCGATTGATTTTACCTTTCGAAATGGTGATGTTTGATGCAACAGAGATATATAACCAGCAAAATGCTAGTACCATGGAGGTGAGATTGGGACTAATGGGTGTAACATTGGGGTTATTTAACCCCAATAGAGAAATCAGTCCCCTATATTTATGTTGATATAGCTGCTCACAGCTTAAGTGGAACTAACTGCACCTCCAAGAATGTACGAAGAACTGGAAGAACCGGATTCAGGATTTTATTCCGAAATCAGTGTGACAATGACGAACAAAAAAGGCGCCACAACAGGTCTGAAATCTGCACAAGCGCAGATATTGCCAATGGGAATCCAAACAAGCAGCAATCCATGAAAGAGCTTGTATCCCCATCAATCCCATCAATCCCACCAATCCCTATTTTACATACAGTATATATATATATATTTGTTTGTTTTTCTATATTTAAATGTATATATCAATATATATATATATATGTACACAAATGTATGTATATGTATATACCCCACTAATCCCAATCGCCGCCCCACTGGGAGCCAGCTCCTCAGGAGCCCAACCCTGCACTGGTGCCTCGGAAGCCAGAAATACCAAAACAAAGATTTGTGAAGCGGAAGGAAACCATGGATTTTCCTATGAAATATGTGTTTTTTATGTGGGTTTCATGTTTTTTTCCGGTTTCAAATGTCGATATGCCCATGATATTCCCATCATATTCCTATATATCAATCTTCCCGGAAGAAATCCAGCACCAGGCAGGGTAGCTATTGGGATTCCTATGAGATACTGTAAATCATTGGTTTACAAAGGGATAAACCATCTAACAACGCCTGTGCAGGATTTCGCAACCATCCACAGTATCACCTTCTATGGCCATCAAAAAGTGGGAAACTACCATCAAACATCAAATTTTCCAAGAGACTTGGGCTCTATATGGGTATAGAAATGATGAACGCCCAGCCTAGAAATGATAGCCACAAAAATTGGGATGAACCTTTTTTTTGAGGATATTTGAGGTACCCATGTTAGCTGCGCCTATGTGGAATAGTATGAGCTGCAGCCATCGTGATCAATGAAACCATCCCATCAAATACTGGTTGGTGTGTGAATATTCCCGTGATCGGCTATAATCCCCAATTTTTGCATCAATATTGATAACCCCATAAAAATAACCAGTGATGGACTATTAAATCCACTTTTTTTGATTACAGAATGGTATCACCCCATTGATTGAAGTACTACTTACTGGTTAGTATAACCCAAAAAAAATGAACCCATGATATGCAACGGCTAAGGAAGAGTTTGAAGCAGCAGGCCGTGCTGCTTTGAGCATCTACGGATCGGCCGAGACCACCGTCGCCCGCCCAAGCATCTAGGGATCATGGGCATCTCATGGGTTTGTCTGAAAATAAGGTACCCATAGGTACCCCAATCCCGACATCGACAAATCGATCATCATCCCTATGAAAATATGCCTCCCAATTGACTCTTTCATGGATATAACCCCCATGGACAAACCTAATCTGATAAGACGGTGAGTAAACAATTACATGTAGCATGAGTTGACTAACACTACGAAAAAAATGACAGGTGTAATCAGATATAACCAGATATCATCGGATATAATCCTTCATATCCAAGTCAAGTTATCTATCTCCTTCATATCCAATACTTTAGATGTAATATGATGTAATCAAGTTGCTGGATATCTCCTTCATATCCAATACTTCACTGTGAGTCCAGGTTGCTGTCCCCAAGGCTGTAAAAAACCGCCCGGCATCGTCATCTTCCTCCGCCTATGTGTTTGGGAACCTCGAAGCTGAAAGCCGGTAATGGGAACGAGGGGAACTGGTAATGGGGATTTAATGGAGGTTGCCATCATTTACCCCCTGGTAATTTAACATAGCTATAGAAAATCACCATTTTTAATGGGTAAATCCACTATAAATGGCAATTTTCAATAGCTATGTTAAATTACCAGAGGGTAAATTGGTTTTAACATGTTTTAACTTTTAGCCATCAAGAATATGCAGATACAATTCACAAATGATGGTTGGTAAACCCAAAGTTCTTTAAGGATTTAACCATCAGTTGCCCTCTGGTAATCAGACATAGCAATGGAAAATCACACATGTATAGATGATGTTCGCATTATACAAGGCCTCCAAAAAACAGGGGATTTTCAATTGTTCCATCTATGCCAGAAGGTACATGGGTTTCCAATGGAGATATAACTTATACCCTCTGGTAAACTAACATAACTATGGAAAATCACCATTTTTAATGGGAAAATCCACTATAAATGGCCATGTTCAATAGCTATGTTAGTTTACCAGAGGGTATAAGTTATAAATCATGCTTAGTAAACGGGATCTTGGGGGACCGGCACATCACTAATTTAAAGATCACCAAACAACCCCATAAAAGATGTGGAAATCCGAGCCATTTGCTACATCCGGCCATGCCGAATGTTATCCCTCGGTGGTGTTAAAATCATACCCCAAAAGGTCCAATTTGCATGTGATGTTTGTGCCATATTTAAGATATAGCCCCCTTTTTTCATAGAGAAATTTATTCATATGGGAGGAAATTGAGAAGCAATGCTCCCACAATATTCTACACTATATTCATCTACTCTAATTTCTAGGGGCTCACAAGCATTCACAAGCCACAAATATCCACAGTCATTCTTGGGGCTCCAATAGTGACCACTAAATATCAGTTGGGTCATCCCTTGACGACACTCCGGTCATCGTTGTGGACGGACTGGAGTCGTGGATAACTGGAGTCCACAACAAAAATCTAGATAAGCAATAGATTATTGGATTAATGGCCAGTATTGCCATATATTGCCATTATTTCCAACAAGTTCTCCACACAAATGGTACCAATCATTTCCATTAACCCAATAGCTCCAGCCACGACAAGGTCCACAGAAGGTCCCAGAGTTCGCGTGCCAAAGGGCAATGACTTTGTTGGGACTCCGAATGCGCTTTGAGGAATTGATGCTATTTGATGCTGTTCTTCTGGTAGAAATTACCCAGAAAAAGTCAGAAGATCAACATGCTGATCAAGCTGATCGGGATGATTTCAACTTCAAAATGAATGTCAACTAGTTCGAAAGATTCAGCAAGACTCAGCCCTAGCGGCCCTGGTTAACTTGAAGCCGTTTGTTGCTGGCTTCAACGGGTTGAAACATGAAACCAGCCCAGGCCAGCACCATGGCATACCTCCGAGAAGCGCGAAAGAATCCAGGCGCAAGTGATGTAACGGAACAGCTACGTAACTACTCGCTGCAAAGATACGTTGATATGTAGAATTATGTAGATATGCGTGTTATATTTATATAGAGATATATATTATCTATCTATATTAGCTATATATATATATATGTAGGTTTGTAGATATAGATTTAGAGACGTTGCAGATCCACAATATCTGCAATTCTCTCGTCACGTGTAGCTGTGTGGGACCAGCATGTTGCTCCCTCGTCAGCATCCCAGTGAGTTGTGGGGCTGAATCCCAGAATCCAAAAAGCTGGTTTTATGCATATGAAAAGTTTAAGAAGAATTAGAATTTTGTGATGTTCAAAGATGTTTTTTTGAACATATATATAATATAATATGATATAATATAATAATATAATAATATATATGCATTGCATATTATATATAAGTGATTTGACAAACCATCGGTGAAAATCCTCAGCCCCAGGCCTGTGGAGAATGCTGGAAAGTGTCTTGGTATCCGAGACCATGGTAGTTGTCACTGGTGTTTTTTTTTTTTATGACCTAAACCCATAGATGGATATCTAGTTTCATCTATATCATCATTCGCGCCATAGCTTTGCCAAGTTGGTATATCATCTCATGTACTCCAATATACTAGCATGTATATTTTCACATCATATATAAACATATGTGAACATATATAAACATGTATAAACAGTATACCCTCTGGTAAACTGTCACATAACGAACTGGAAAGATCCACCATGTTGTAGCTGGCTAAATCAACTATTTCGACTGGGCCATGGCTTCAATAGCTTTTTGTATGTTTACCAGGCCGGGTAAACATCTGTAAACAGCCCAGTATGAAATCCAAGAATCCACAGCGGCCATCCATGACGACCCCAGGTCAATTGGCACCAACTCTGCGCTGTGGGCGCAACTGGATGAGTGGCTCAGTGAAATTTGGGTCCAAAAAATGCGGCTACCAAAAAACTTTGTAGTATCCAAAAGTTGATGAGTTGATGATTCATCATAAGTTTGGTTCCAAAAATTTGATTGATTTTGATGGAAAATTTTCAAAGGCACCCATTTGGAGGTCAAGTTTTGTTCAACGTTCGGAGGACCTATAAAATGCAGGATCCATGCGGAAAGGATGAGGAGGATATTCAGTTGTTCATGTAAGATGCAGATAAGAGATGGGTATATATTTGATATAATATATATAATAATTATATAATATAATGTGTATTATAATATTATATATGTTATTATATAATATAGTTTTATATTATGTATAATAGAGTATCAGTATAATATAATAGATAGATATGATAGATATAGCTGATGTAAACCAACAAACCTGAGGATAGTGAGATAAACAGCTGCTGCTCTTGAGCCACCCAGATGCTCAAAGCTCAATAGCTCAGTTTCTGCTGGAGGATTTATCACTGAGATGCAACTGGGCCATCTGAAAGATGAAGGAAAGATTGGTTGGAAAGTGTCTAATATTGATGGTAAGAAATCAGAATTGCGTTAAAAAGTGCTGGTTTAGACATGTTGAATCATTTTGATACATTTGTTTTTTTAGTGGAGAGGCAGGCTGAGACGTGTCGGTTCATGAAAACAGGTTGGATGGCTACATGGTGCGAAGCTCAATTGGACAGGTCCATCATACTCTGGCTATCAATGATATATCAATGATATATTATATCAATGATATCAGATCTATTCAAATCTTCATAGATCACTTGATTTTTATTTTATAGATCATCTATTCAAATCTTCATAGATTATCAATTTCATCTATTAGCCATAGTATTTGATAGATCATAGATCATATCTATTTAATGATACTATGGCTTCTGATTTTTATGGCTCTGATTTGTGGAAACGACCATGGTCCAAGGCCGGGATGTCAGGACGCTTCGAAGGTGGGCGGTGGATTTCTGGTGAAACTTCCATGGAAAACTTCATGGAAACTTAGATATCTTAGATGAATCATACTGTCCAAACATCACCATCTAGTGGATTTCAATGGATTTCATCTATTTCATCCTCAAAAAAAGTTGATGTTTCACAATCCAATCTGGTCGAACATGATTTCCCAGCTAATCCACGCCTGATTTCGTGCAGGTACATGAGTTGGGTTTCACCAAAAGGGTGTTGTCGACGTCCACATCCCTAGAAGGGACGGTGGGCGTTTTTCCGCAACAAAAAGTGTGGTGGATGGCAGTGGATGCACCAAAAATGATGCTTCCTGGGGGGGCAGGGCGGGCAAACAATGGGAGCCACGGTGGTTTGGTGACAGCCATGAGCCTCAGGACGTCGACATTTGGCTAAGATGGTGTCATCGGTGTCATCCAACATGTGGATGTTTTCCATGTGTCAGTCTTAGCTGATTAGTCTATCAATAATCAATAATCATAATATATTAATATATCATAGTCTTAGCTGATAAATATCATAATTATCATATAATTATCATATATCAATATCTTAATATCTTAATATGTGATATTAGTTCTATCCCTAGGAAATACATCCCACAGCTATTCACCACATAGGCCAAGTTTCATCAGCCCAATCCCGTTTCTGCGACGCGATGGAAAGCTGGGACGCTCCAAGGCTCTGAAAAATGGGACTTCGCACGGAAAGATGTTGATGGATGAGATGGATATCATAGACCGATATTCCAACAGTATACAACTCATGTTACCCGGCCTGGTAAACGTTTACAGTTTGCGAACTTGAAAATGGCCATAGAAATCGTTGATTTAGCCATGAAAAATGCTGGATCTTTCCATCGTTATGTGACAGTTTACCAGAGATTACCTTAAATGTGATGGAATACAACCACTTTAGAAGTTCGGTTTCTCAAAATTCAGGGACTTTTCTCGGGCCGCCACTCGGAGGTTCCAATGAGTTCCTTAGGTGCGCTTCAGAATCTGGGGGCCAGTTGTGTGGCTAGGTATAGATAGAGAATCTTATATGTACCGTCTGGTTATGACTAACATAGCCATGGAAGCCATGGCCCATAGAAATAGATGGTTTACCTATTAAAAATGGTGGATCTTTCCATGGCTATGTTAAATAACCAGACGGTACATATATATATATGTGTGTGTGTACATGGTATGTACTAGATCTCATTTTACGGATGTAGTTGCTTGCCTGGATCAAGCCTCAGAATGTTCCCAACCTCGACCTCACATTGTCCATGGGTCCATGTTTGGAGGAATGCTTAAAATGACAGCTTTGGCATCTAGATTCTGAGTTCATAGAGTTTGATATGTTGAAACACCTCGTTTAGTTGAGTTTGATGTGTTCTCTCGTTCACTGCCAGTTATCACTGATGTGAGGCAAGCGAAATCCCAATTTTCGAACGGTTTTCGTTTGCATTCGTTGTGGAATCTCAATGTCGAATGGTAAAATCGGCGCTGGTTTTCAGTTCGCCAGGTGCGTCTCCAAGAACCATCAAAGTTCCCAGTCGTCCTCAAAGTGCCAGGTCCGACAAGTTTCATTGGAGTAAAATTGGGATTTTAATAAAGCAACAAGAGTGAGGATCCATTGTACCAAACATATTGTGTATATATATATATATATGTATGTGTGTGTATGTGTGTATGCAATATATATATATATGTATACATAGATATAAGCACATAATAATATACACATAGATAGACTTAGATATAGAGATTCACCAAATCCATCAAAAAATAACTACCACCAGTGGTTTCTTTTCATCTCCAAAAATTTGGACACCAGGGTTCGGCCGCAGAGCGCGGAAGCCCAGGAATGAGTGCCGTTTGTGCAGTGGGATTTAATTCGAGGTGGTTTTGGTTTTGTTTTGTTTCTTGTTGATGATGATGAGGATGAGGATCATGAGGATCATGAGGATCATGAGGATCATGATCATGATCATGATGATTGATCAGCACATTTTTGGAACTCAAAGTAGCTTCCAGTGAGGTGCACAGAGTCGTCGCAGTGAAGGGGATGGAGGTGCAGACTGCTTCGATATGAATTGGTGAAACGGTCGAAAGATTGCTAACAAAACATGGCAAAACATGGCAAAACATGGCAAAACGGTAGAAAAATGTGAGAAACATGTGGGATATCAAGCGTCAACGTCCAGGTCAAAGCTGCCTTAGCTACAAAGGTTTGATGACCAGACAACAGCACCACAACAGGTGCGCTGCCGAAGGGGTTCCATCAATGGCTTATCCAGTGCCAGGTTGGAATATACATGGGGTAAACATAAATGGCTGGTTAATGGTTAATGGTGGATAATGGTGTTTAATAATGGTTAATGAGATATCTGGTTGGTGGTTTGGAACATGTTTTTTTGCATTTCATATATGGGATGTCATCCTTCCCATTGACGAACTCATACCCTCCAAGATGGTTATTGCACCACCAACCAGAATTGGTATTGCGAAGAGTTTCTGCATTTTTTTCCCACAAAAGTTCCCCAGTTCCAATGGGCTGCCCCCGCATTCGGATTTTTCAATGACTGCGGATACCACCGCCAAATTTTACCAAGGCTACCCAAAATAAGATCGTTTCTCATTAAAAAACGTGATTCAAGAATAGAAAATGACCAGAAATTCAATACAAATCTGCATGAACCCCATGAAATCCCATTGAAAATTCCATGCATCCCATCAATTCCAATAGACATCCCATTAAATCCATATAAAAATCCTATTAAATCTCCATCAATCCCCATTCAAAATCCCATGAATTCCAACAGAAATCTCATTAAGACTCCCGTTAAATTCTCATTAAAATCCCATGAATTCTGATAGAAATCGCATCAAACCCTTTAAAATCCACATTGAAATACCATGAATTCCAATAGAAATCCTATGAATCCACATCAACGTGCAGCCTAAAATCCCATGAATTCCAATAGAAATCCCATGAAACCACATTAAATCCACATTACAATCCCATGAATTCCAATGGAAATCCCGTGAAACCACATTAAAATCCACAGTAAAATCCCATGAAACCACATTAAGAATCCCATTGATCTTTGAAGATTGCCTTCCAGGCCTTCATCAGCTGGGCGACGCATTCTCCCTGCCGAGCTGGGTCTGTCGGGGCGTCGTGCCAGGAAACCAAGGATTCCCGAGCCATGGGGAACCTGTTGGAGCAGAATTTTCCAACCATAACTATCTGATAGTTATAATAGGTAATAACTATCAGGTAGGTAAAGAATAACTATAGTCAGTATACTATCTGATAGTTAGATAAGTATAGTAATTAATGATAATAGATAGTGATAGTAAATGATAATTAGACATTAGACATCATAATAATGATAATGATGATAGTTAGACATAATTAGATATAGTTAGATAGGTTTCAATAAACTGGAATCTGCAACAAAAACTCTGATTTCATGATAGTAAATAATAACCCATCAGACTTTACCTCGTTTTTTTTTTGGAATATCTATGGCCATCACCACCAGCGATGGCCATGGCGCCGAGGTCCTTACTCTTCCATCGCATGTGGACAACTGTGACCAAGGTCTCCGGTGCGGAGCCATCGACTGATTCATGGGGGGTTAAACCATTTTTATTGGGAAAACCATGGGAAAATGGTGATTTATATGGAAAGATCCACCATGCTATCAATGGGAAAATCCACTATTTCGACTGGGTCATGTTCAATAGCTATTTTGACATAACCAGAGGGTAAAATGGCTGGTTAATGCCATGGACTAATGGTGGATAGTGCTGGTTTTCATGATGGTTTTGCTGACATAATGCCATGGATTATGGGTGATCATCCATGGTTGGTTAATAATGGATTAATGGTTGGTTAATAATGGTTGATAATGGTGGATAATGGTGGATAATGGTGGTTTGTAGTGGTTAATAGTGGTTAATGACATAACTGGTTGGTGGTTTCAAACATGAAATTTATTTTCCATTTCATATATGGGATGTCATCCTTCCCATTGATCAATATGTTTCAAGATGGTTATTGCACCACCAACCAGATAATAATGGATTAGATTCATGCATGGTTGATCTACATAAGTTCCATAATCATTCTCTACAAGCTATAATCTACATGATGGATGGTCCCAATAATCCATTGGAATCACGTTATCCCCATTATCATGGGACATGATATCCTGATTAATATGTCAATTGAGTCAATATCCCCCCCCCGTTATCCCCATATTTGATAACGCCGGTAATGTGATAAACCGAGTCATAAACCATGCGGAATGTTCTTCGATCCCAGGACCAGGCAGCCACTGGTTTTCATTGTTAACCATATTTCGGATGAGGGACACAGATGTATGTATATGAGATATATATATATATATGTATATACATGTATATGTTATATATATATATGTGTGATATGATATGTGTTTCTGTGGGAGTGGAACTACCACTAAGACACCAAGATAAACATATCCTTCTTTACTCTGGCGAATGGCCAGGAGAAAGTTGCTGTTGGCGTTGGTTGGCTCACGCCGTTGCTTGGTGGCGATCGTGGCTGTGCGGGGATCATTGGTTTTCCTTTACCATTTACCCTCTGGTAAATTAACATGGACCCTGGCAGATAGGGGTTGGAAGACTAGTTTCCATTAAACATGGGTGATTTTCAGGGTCTATGTTTATTTACCAGAGGGTAACCCATGATCCCCAATATGTTGCTGGTGAAATTGTTCAATCCACATAAACACAATAAGACTACTTGATACAGTAACACGTTTGTTCATCATCATCACCACCTTCGCCTACAGTCAGCATGATGATTGAAACGCCAAAAAAAGCATCGACCATCGATGATCATTAGCAATCCATGATTGAAAAATTAAGAGTTATTACTCTAGCATCATGAGATGTCAGAATCATTATCACATATATTCACATATATTCATATATTCAGACATATTCACTTATATTCACGTATATTCACATATTATAAGTCAGTTTTGTCGTAAAGAATGCATTTCTCACCATATCCTCACCATATTGTCATAAAGGATTCCCCATGCCAACATCGCATCGACGTCCGCGACCAGGTCTTGAAAGAAGCTTCCTGGTTAAAAGAGGATCTCGACACCCTGCGCAAGGACACTGTCCCGACTGGGAGACATTTCCGTGTTCAAGGTCAGGATGTGTTTTTTTACATATTAAAAAAAAACATACCGATATATATATATATATAATAACAATACGGCCAGGCGCTGTGTGTTGCCCGGAAGGTTCAAATGGCGTTTGAACATGTTTAAACATTATCCTTCAACATGCTCAAACACCTGCGCAGGGCCAGTGTTTTGAGATTTCCCAGACGACGAACCCCAAACCCTAAAACCCTAAACCATCCTAAACCCTAAAACCCCAAACCCTGAAACCCTAAACCCTAAAACCTAGGCTCTGAAAGCTTTGAATCCTAAACTGGAAAACACTGCGTATACGCAGTATTTTCTGCAATCTCCTATCATATATTCATCAGCACGACATTCTCAATGTTAATGTCTGGGCAACACACGGCGTCTGTGGGTAATATTATGTTTATTGAATATATTATATACATTGAATATATATATATATATGCATATATATATAGAGAGATAGATATAGATATATGTGTATATTAAATAAATTTAGATATATATATATATATATGTTTATTTGTTTATTTAATATATGTTTATATATGTATATATATATATACTGATGCATAGCAATATTTATCTCTGACTTGACGATAGTTGGAAGATCACCTTCCATTCCAAGCCTTCGGGACGTGGTTTCGAATGGTGCCATGGTCACAGAAGCTGCCAGGAATATGCTCACCACATGGAGCAGCAAACCAAGGCCCGTGTGGCCCAATAATCAGGAAAAATGGAGGATACCATCATGTTATGGCCATTTTGATAGGAAAATGATGAGAAACTCTGAGAAACCACGACATGTTGATAGGAATATTTGGTAATGAAGATACACCATGGGAGGGGTGCCCAATTTTGATGCCCCGAATCGAGATGTGACGACTTTCGATGTTCCAGGCAGGCATTAAGACGAAAGATCACCCAATCTGCAAGTCATGTTTCAAATTTGATGATGATAGTCTTTGTGAAACAACCACATGATTCAGAGATGTCCAGTGAATGCTTGGCAGAAAAAAAAGCCTTTGTAATTGTCCCTATGATCAACCCTAATTGACCAAGTATGTTCAGATATTGTTTTGGCAGCCAGTCAACCACCCACAGGCGGTTTTTCAGGATCAAAGGTGGTTTCCCTTGTCCCCAGATAGAGAGTTCCGTGGAAGAGCTGGCGGAGCTTCGAGGGGCTCACCGTACTTTGCAGTTGCTTGGCGACAAAGTCAGCACCAAAAAGCAGATAATTATGGGATAAGACAAGAATGAGATATTAATGGAACATTATCCATTAACCCATTAATATCAAGATAATGTTCCATTAACCATATTAATGCTAGTCTTTACCAAGAATATTAACCCATGGTAAAGAATGAATCATCGGATATTGGACAAGCATGGGATCATGGGATTGTAATGGAATATTCATGGAATATGACCCTCTAGTAATTTAACAGTTTGCTATTGAAAATGGCCCAGTCGAAATAGTGAGTTTTCCCATTAATAGCATGGGTGGATCTTTCCAGTTCGTTATGTTACAATCACCATGCTATTAATGGGAAAACTCACTATTTCGACTGGGCCATTTTCCATTTTCCATATAAATCACCATTTTCCCATGGTTTTCCCATGGTTTTCCCATTAAAAATGGCCATTTTCCATAGTTTTTTGTTAAATTACCAGAGGGTAATATCCCAATGAAACCGTTTCTGGAGAATTTTTCCGAGCTCCCAGGATCGAGCTTCGGAGTTCTCGGGATTCCTGTGACGTGTTGAGGCGGCGGCAACGCACCTGATGTGGGTAGCATTGATTTGTACCGTGGATCTATAAATGTTAGATAAATGGTATACCATAATCTTGATTTATATATGATTTTATGATATTTTATGGTGTATCAATATAAAATACTATAAATATCTATAAATGTGTTTGCATTGGAATTTTCGAAGCTCTTATAAATGTGTACATGCAACATTGTGCGACATATTTATATACACGGAGAGGAAAGTCTTTGTCCATTCTAAATGTTCGATCTGAAGATATGATTTGTTTGTGTGCAGATTCTAATCAGCATAGAAAATGTTCAACGGGTCCACAAATGCTTAAGTGATCTGTAGCTTAAAGGTGGTGTTTACAATTTATTGTCACCAATCAGTACCAGTCATTTCGACAAGCCGACCTGGAAGGTCCAATCCACAAGACCCGGCAATACGTGAGTCTTGTGTCAAACCAACTAAAAACCCCACGTGCTAAGAATTACATGTAATTACACCTTCAAGGGAATGTAAACATCCCACCCAAACCGACTTGCAGACAGACAACTTAAGTGATCTTGAGTGTGCGAGTTCAAACACACACCCGAACCCAAGGCTATTTTTGTGGAATGTGTAGCACCTGCTTAGCGTTTGTTGTAAGGATTCCTGATAGAGAAGGAAGTCAGTTGAATGGGTTGAATATTGCGATTCACTTTGAAATAATCCTGCTTGATGTTTCAATTGTCAAGCTTATTTAGGATGATAATCCCAGCAGACTAAGAGATTTTTTGGATTGGGAACCAGCATATATGGTGTGTCAAAACCATTCCAAACCATTCCATTGCGGATGATAAACATCCATCAATCCTTAGCCAGTTTGCCGTGAACAGGAAAAATACTCCTACTGTTGGTAAAGCAATAATAAACCACAATTTTACCATAAATGGGTGCTATAAACCATCAGAATATGGGTGGCTTATTATTGCTATACGAACATGACTGTTCCACATGGCCATATCACTTTGTCAGGCAGGATTTGCTTCTGGCCAAGACCCAAGCGGTTCAGAAACAGAGCCGCGAAGAGGACGACTGTGCTACTGAGCTTGGGCTGGCTGGATGTAACCCGAAACCCTAAACCCCCAAAAAAGATGCGCCATCAAGTGTGTCCAGCATGGAGATATGAATGGATTCTGTGTTCCCCACAATTTCCAGGTTTTCCCATTTGCGGGCAGAAATCCCAACAGGAATCGAGCCAACCTGGATTTCACCATGAAAATGATGATTTGGTGGTTTCAAATCAGCTTGGTGGTTTCCCACGTCGACCTGGGGAAGTAACTGTTGAGTATTATCCTGTTGCAGAAGCGGACTCACCAGTGGATGTCCCCAAATTCTGCAGATGATTTGCTTCCTGTCTGTTCAAGCAAGTGAAGTGGCTGACCTCGAGCCGATAGATCTCCGAAAAAGGTTCACCCAATAAACTTGAAGAGTTTCAAATGTTTCAAAGTGATAATGATGATAATAAGAATGACAATAGATTATTTTTTTGTTAATCAATAACCCATGGTTTCATCAATGTGTTGATTCAATTGATTAAATTGGAATTCACCAATAAACTGAGCCATGTTTCATGTCCTGCAGTTCCAGCTTCCCAGGATCTCACCCAAGAAGTGGCCAGATTGACCGAAGAGAAGTCACAGGACCAGTTCTCCAGTTCTGAGCCGTGAAACCGGCAACTACTCGATGTGAAAAATGAATATATATATATATACCATCTGGTTATTTAACATAGCTATGGAAAATCCCTTATAAATAGAGGTATTAATAAGAAAATCATCTATAAATGGGCCATTTTCCAAAGCTATGTTAAATAACCAGAGGGTATATATATATAACATCATACTGATACATGATTGTCTAATATATAGTATGTAGATAATATATTGTGCTATAAATATGTATATATATATATACATATGTAGATAGACACATATGTATGACAACTCCATAGGCATAGCTTGATGCTTTCATAGGTGCCCCTTTCGCCACCTTCCAGGCCACTGCCAAGGCTGAGAAAGCGATGTAGGCGACCCAGGTTCCATTCACTTTCTACGCCAATGGCCAAATATTATAGTGGATAATGGTGGTTAATGGTGGATAATGATGGTGAATATGTGACTGGAACCATGGAATTTTATGACTTTCCCATCATATTGGGAATGTCATGATCCCAATTGATTATATGATATTTTTCAGAGGGGTAGGCTCAACCACCAACCAGATCACACAACCAGATCACATATCATCACTGATCATCACACATCATCACAGCATTTGCCATGATTTTCCAAGGGAGAAGTCCATGGAGACGGAACGCGAGAACTACAAGATGCATGCAGATGTGGAGGAGCCAAACCAATAAACATATGGGATGTTCTCGGGTTCTCTTGGATCATAGAATTGGATGATGGGAAAATTTACAGGAAAGCCCTATATTTGATGGTAAAAACCATGGTTTCCTGTAAATTTTCCCTTAAACCAATCCAGTGATTGGAAGAATCTCTGCGCAATCTCATGTTTGGAAACTGCTTCATGTTTCTATTGACATGTCAGAATCCGGAACAATTTTGCTCATGGCATTCTTTTATTCTGAGAAACTTTCAGGAAGACCAGCAGAAAAAGTTGGGGCGCACTTCGTCCATTCGATTCCTTTCGAAAAAATATGGATGAGTGTGGGGAAAACAAAGAAACGATTACGGATGCAACTTCAAGTTTGTGGCATTCCTCAATGCTAGGGCCTGCTAGGGGTCAGTTTTCCCGGTCCGCTAGGTAAGGGATGATCGATATCAGTGACCAGATTTGATTGGTGTTTTTTACATCCCAGTTTGGATCATCCAAATCTGGCTGTGTCCAGGATTGAAACCGGTGCCAGGACCTGAAGAGACAGCTGCTCTTCTTGGAAGATGACAAAGTGAGAACAGAAGGCAGTTCCGCTCAGCAGTTCCGTTGGTTGATACCTGCTGAGGATCAAAGGGGTCAACCTTGAGGTTTTCACGGAATCATCATGCCAGATGCTGCATGGATCAAAAAAACCAAGACTTGGAGTGGATTTGAAGGGGACCAGAGGATCCCTTTTGACCAATCTGGTTCAATGTTCTGAAACAGGCGCCGGTTGGATGAGATGATGAGTCTATTGCACGAATAGGACACCCATCTTCTCTCGGGCCCCAACTTGATATCTGGTCCAAAACCGGTGACATTCATTGCAAAGTTAGTCTCATTTTGTATCACGTTTGAGAAAAGAAAGAACTGAGTCAGGGTCAAAAGTTCAGACTCGGAGCACCAGCATAACTAGTCTAATCTTAACAAATATATATATATATACATATATATATACATATATATATACATATATATATATACATATATATATATATACATATATATATACATATATATATATACATATATATATATATATATACATATATATATATATGTATTGTATTAGCATATGTTAGCCATCCATGTTTGTCCCATCCCCAAAATCTGCAAGCGCGCAGGTTTGATGAAAGCCCTCACCAAAGAGCGCGATGAGTTGAGGGAGGCAGGGAACGGCACTGGGAATGACTGGGGATGCCCAAAAGTATGGGACATGATGGACATGATGGAATTCCTTCATATCCATGTCCATCATGTCACAAGCTTGTTGATGTCGCATCAATTCTTCATATTCTCAGGGAAATGAAACATGAATGCATTTCATGAAGACATGGATGACATAGTAGAAGACATGGTTGAGTACGCTATGCAAAAGATATATCATAAAGAAAGTCCATGTAGTGCCTTCTGACCTTTTCTCTATGTCATTACCTTTTAACACACATCGAAATGTATTTTTTGTGCATACGCAAAAATCACATTAAATCCCCATAGATAAGGGATAAAAAATGTAAATCCCCATGTGAAAAAAAATGTAAACTCCCACTTTAAAAAACAACAAAACACCAAAAAATGGTGGTTTCCCCAAGAAAATCTGGTTGGAAGCCAGGCGCAGGAGGCCCAAAAGGAGGCCCAAAAGCGCCGGAAAGCGGCAAAGGCCAAAGCGGCAACGGCCAAACCCGGGAGCAACGGGACCGACGGGACGCCGTGGTCGTTGGTCAGAAACATGGGATGGTCTACCCTCTGGTTATGTCAAAATAGCTATTGAAAATGACCATAGAAATAGTGGATTTTCCCATTGAAAATGGGGATTTTCCATAGTTATGTTAGTTTACCAGAGGGTACAGATGAATCTGAGGTCTGAATAGGCAGAGCAAATCATATGATTTTTAGATTCTTAATATGTCTGATAGTCTAGAATATTATTAATATTCTAGGCAGAGTCGTGTATTCTCTGGTTCAAGGAATGCGATCATATTCACAGTTATACCCCTTTGTAACGGATCATGATCTCAAACCTGTGAGCCACGAATGACTGTGTCCCAAGGAAGGCTTAAAATGGCAAGGTGAGAAACCACCAGCAGTGCCATGCGGTGCCCTTTTGGGGGATAGAATTCATATCCCAAAAGGATCATATCCCACAAAATTCAAACATGATCGCATCTCATGAGTAATTCATGCAGGTTTTGGATGGGAACATCAACCATAAGTACCGTGGATGTTCCAGCCAGCCATGACCGCGAAGGAACCTACGCCGCTAAGAAACCTGGACGGGACGTGCTGTTGGACACCTAGCCCGCAATCGGTGTTGAGAAACCACCCATAGAAGGCCGGTAAGTCATTGGGGATGGTGGATTCCAATTGTTTTGCAAAGAAAACCCGAAAAAAATCGATGGCAAGACATAGTCACTAGCCACTCATTTGTGTGTGTAGCTGTGTATGTGTAACTCTGTAACCTGTCCTTCCCAGGGGCAACTCTTGACGATTCATCGCCCCTGGCAGTGCTCCATTGTCAAGGATGTGCCGGAAACTGATTGGTGAAGGATTTCTGATGCTCTTTTTCGTCAACGAATGTATCAGAGAATAGCTCTGAAAAAAATGCTTATGATGCCTTGGTGGTGTCATTGCATCACAGCTTCAACCGGGAGCAGTGACTGCCCTGGTACAAGACTCAAGGTGTGGCTAGCACCCATTGGTATTTAGGGAACTTGTTGTGTTCCATTGTTTGTCATCAATTATCATTTCGAAAAAAGCTGAGCCCATGATACACGATGATCACATCCACAAACCTCTTGCGCTGTTCACACCATTGACCCATTTCGCAGAAGTCCGAAGAGCTTCACTACATCTCCCGGAAAAGCTGGGAGGAGTCAGAGTGTTGAAAGGGTCAAGTGGACAACAATTCGTCAACGAAGGAAAGGCCTCCATGTTTGGCTGCTTGCCAGACCCTCTCTGACTTGTAGGTACCGCTAGCGCAGACATGTGTGACATTCCTGGAACGCTGGAAATGTGCAGGGAGGCGCAATGTTGCAGCTATCATTGCTATCTTTTCCAGATCGCTTAAGCGTGGCAACCTTCGTGTCTCTGCTAGGGTCAGGCTGACTTCAGTTCCCACAGCCATGACCTTTACCACGGAGATAAAACGACAGCTCATTACACATGAACTCTCAGGATCACTGATAGAGTAAGACTCGCTTTGGGCATAGATAAAGACACACTTAGGAACAATATATGTGAGGTGTTTTTCGCCGAGATCAATCAGTCTGGTTTTTGGAACAAAGCAAGCCAAGTCTTTCTTGACCACAAAAAAAAGCATTTGAGTCTCAGAAAATTCAAGGCCTTCCCACAAGTCAACATCCTTCAACATCCTTCAACCGACAATTCCCCATTGGGGGAAACTGTCCTGTCAGTCGCCTTAGTCGCCTGATGATCCATGGAAGGGAGTTATCGAGGCGCTGATGGCCATCTCTGGATGCTCAAGGACTTTAAAATATCGCTAGATTGAGTGATTGGTTGATTGATTTATACACTGATATTAATTGAGAAGTTGATACACTGATAGATCGATAGATAGATGGATAGAAGTTGTATTATATATATATATATACATATATATATATTGCATTATTTATATTATATAGATAATTATATATATAGTGTATGATTTTGTATATTATATATATATATGTATAATTACAGAGAATCCTGTTTTCATCCACGCTTGGTTTCGTCCACCGTTGGGCTTCGCAGATGCCACCAGCCGCTTCCCCAGTGGCTGGGTGTCTGCTTTGGCGTGGACCTGAGCAAAGATCATGTTTGGGATGGTCCAAAAGAAGATATCGTGCATGTGTATGTATATATATATATACATATAATACCTTATATATATACATTGTGACGTATGGGGTTTATTTTGTTTCAACATGTTTGATACCAAAATGGGGCAGGATACGAACTCCGAAACCGGCACCTTCACGGCACGGCCTTGAGGTGATCGTGCTCACCTTTCTGCTACTTCCAGAACAAGTTCTTTCCAGTTTCAATGAGGACTTGCTATATATATATAGTGTATGATATTGTATATTATATATATACATGTATAATTACAGTTTCAATGAGGACTTGCCAGCTTGCCACGGCTGGATGGAAACCACCTGATTTGAAAACACTAGTCCTTCCAAGAGTTTAAGGAAGGATTGCAGTTTTTGGCTTGTTTGAATTATGTACCTGTTTATGTGATTTATGTAACTGTCCTGGATCACACGTTGCTTGACCTCTGCTTTGAACTCTTGATCGATTCGGACTTGGAATGTGCTAATCGATTTCGGATGTGCCGTACTTTCCCGGAAGTGACATGATGAATACTACCAGTTACCAAATTCTTGCAGAACTGCATACACTGTGTACACTTTGACACGCTGGCCTGTGAACTTGGGGAACCCCATGATTTTCCTCATGTCCTCCATTGAAATTGCCACAAATATCAGGATTGATCAAAACCTACTATCTTTGTAGGATATGAACATATATGAACATATATGAACTACAGTTCTGTTTTTTGGACACGTTTTTGATGTGAACTACAGGGTACCCAGGTATCGAAAATTGATGGTTTGGTAGATCCCGAACATGACCAGCCATTTGTGAGTCCGTTGCCCTATTTTTCCCCCGTGCCCATATGGATCAATGAATTGCTTCTACAGGGAAAATCTACATGAAAGCATTGATTTTTCCATAAAATCTAACGGTTTCCCATCAAACAAGTCGAGGTTCCCATCTTCCATCAAACCAATCCAAAAAAACAAGGGAATATCCCAATGTGTGGCTTGGTTTAACCGCTAAACCCTGCATCTTTTGTGGTTAAACCCTAATTTCACCCATCGAAAAGTGGATTTGAGGAGCTCTGGAAGTTGCAGTTGAAGCTTCGGCGTGAAGTCTTTCAGGTGCCCCAGCGAAGTTTGAAGTCTATGAATGGGGATGATACCCTATTGTTATGTCAAAATAGCTATTGAAAATGACCATAGAAATAGTGGATTTACCCATTGAAAATGGTGGATCTTTCCAGTTCGTTATGTAAACGTTTACCAGGCCGGGTACACAAAATGACACACAAGCCATGACACATGCCATGAATTTGCCGGGGATCTACAGATGATCTACAGGTCATAGAAATTGTTTTGTTCTGGTAATCAAACATGGCTTGCTGGAAAATCCCCTCACGAAATGAACTTTTAATAGTCTTTTTAATCATGGTTTTAATGGGAAAAAAACATCTATAAATTTGGGATTGTCCAGCAAGCCATGTTTAGAAACCTAGGTCATGTCGTCATGTCATGTTCCAAAACATTGGGATGTCCTTCAGGTCTTGAGATCGGTGACGGACACTCCCCTGGTCAGGCGGGGCGAACAACTGAACAACTGTATGGCAACCGAACAACAAGGATTGAAATGAATAAAATCATGTGTATATATATATATATATTATGTGTATATATATTTTTGTATATAACTATAGATATATTAATAATATATATATTATTAATATATCTATAGTTATATATATATATGTATTGAATCACATGATCCATCCATCCATCCTTAAGGCGTCGAAACACCCGGACCCTGCTTTTATTTTCCGCAAGGCATGTCCGAGATGCTGGGCTGTGGCTGCTGAGGAGCCTTCTGTTTTCTCCGGTGGATTTGGGGGATCAATTCTGATTGGATGGAATGATCCATTTTATTTAACTAATCTGGTTGGTGGTTTGGAACATGAATCTTATTTTTCCATATATAGGGAATAATGATCCCAACTGACTGTCATATTTTTTCAGAGGATCTATAAAGATGATAAATATCTATAAATATCTACAATATAATTATGATCCATGTTCACTGATCTATAAATGGATATAAATGGATCTACAATGGATTGTTATATCCATTGGGGATAAAAATCCATTGGATGGATTATTATAATGGATTATTTCACTGATTCATTTGGGGCATCCATTCTGATCTATAAACAATCCATATTCTGACTGATTGGATATAAACGGATCTATAATTTGATTAATAACTCGATGGATTATAGATCAGATTTCAAATTCTAATGGACGAATCTTAGAATATGAACTGGATGGAATTTGCTGATATTTTTTTTCTTCAGCAAACAGCAAACCTTAGCATATTACGAATGTGAAGTTGTCGGAACCGGCACAGGAAGTTCAGCGGAGGCCGCTGGTCATCGTGGGGGAAGCTTAGTGGGATTGCGGATGGATCAAGTTATAGATATTTTGCTGGGGATTACTTGGTTTTCATGGGGATTCATGGGTATGAACAGCTAAGCATCAAAAACGGGATATGATGGGAATATGCACCTGTTCTCTGCCATATTGCGGGTGAACATCCCTCATTACCTACTATTTTGGGGTGAACAGACGGGTCGTGTTTTAAGGTTTTACCAACATTAACCAACGAGTTTGTGATGTGAACCATGTGTGGCCACAGACTGCACTTTCCGGCCAATGTTGGAATATCCCTCGACACCATGTCGCAGTTTGGAAGATAGAACACACGAATACATACATACACACGAATATAGTGGCGTCTTCACTTCAACTTGAAGCTATAGATGCATACATACATTACATTACATTACATTGCATTACATTGAATTACATTACATTACATTACATATATATATATATAGATACATATGCTCAATATATATATATATAGAGAGAGAGAGAGATTCATGACATCCTGAGAAATTCCCCGGAAAATCCCGGCCTTGCACTGTGACACCAAGGCCATGTTTGCCGCCTCTTGCCCTGGGCGCTCGTGCCGGTGGACAGGGCGAGGCGCGATGCTCAAGCAGTGGAATGTTTTAAACAATGGTTTATGGTTCATGGTTAATCAAGGTTAATAATATATATATGTGTGTGTATGCCTAAATACATTATACATATATATATATGTATGTGTATGCCTAAATACACTATACATATATATATATGTATGTGTGTGTGTATGTATGTTTCCAAAGAATGATGTGTTAGAGCTGGTGATGTTCAGCCCTTGATCTTTTGTTAGATCCAAACAAAATGTTCCTGTAGCTGGAAATGCGCAAGCTTTTTAGATGTTGAAATTCCGATCCTTTCTTGGAGACCTGGGTCAAACGATTCAAGGAATCATCCGTTTTTCGATAAAGGGACCATGCAATCTGCCAGGTGTTGATACTTTGGTCGAGCCATCATCAGCCCAATCCTTTCCACGAGGACTGCTCAGATAGGAAGCAACCTGTGGGAGATAAAACCATTGGTTTCGAAATGATTCCGACACTGCGGCAGGAGACCTATCTATACGCGTGGAAGGCTGTTGGACAACCAAATTGGAAGGAGATTCGGCCCGATTCTCCGCCGTGGGTGTGGAGACATGATATGGTTCTGCTCATGCCAGCATGAAAGACTCTGATTTGGATGTTCCCGAACTATAAAAATTACGCCTAAAATATGTACGTCTAAAGCTGCAGCTAGGAACTCGTGCCCAAAAAGTATGGTTTGGAACGAAAAAAAACCGTTGATTCTGTTGAGTGCACCTGGTGGAGCAAAGATAGCGCTATGACCACCCTATGACCCTCACAATATCGCTGTGGCGAATCGGATTCCAATTGGATAAGTCTGGAAACTCTGCTGAACCTGTCTACGCGTGCATTTTCGCTAGGAAATCATCAATGAATTTGAAGAAAAGAAAGGAAGATGACAAGAAATCCCAGGAGAAATCTCAGTGCTCCCATAAAAATCCCAGGAGGAACCCGTGACAGAGAACTTGTTTGGAGCCCTCAGCGATAGCCCGACCTGAGGAAGCAAAATCCAACTTGGATGATAGATAATGATAGCTCATCATTATCCTGATCATGATCAGTATCTAGAGATTATAATTATCAATGGATAATTGTCCTCCAAGGGGGATTATATGGATTATATTTGATTATCATAATTCAAATAATGTATATATATATATATCAATATATTATCATTGGTTATCACATATCATTATAATTAATATTCATATATCAATACTATATATATAGTACTAATATAATCCTCCATATATAATATATCTAATCAATAGATGCTATTATAGATACTATTATGATAATCTATATAATATGCTGTCATATATACTATACAGACTATACTGGCAATATATCATATGTCATTATCATCTATATTATCATCTAATATAATGAATTATGATAATCTAATATATGATATCATAATGTATAAATGTATATATATATATTTATATATATATATTCCAATGATATATTGCTGTCATCAGAAAAACCTGTGAGGTGTCGCGAGCTACGTGGTGCTCCTGGAAGGTGTTGCGAGATTTTGTCAATGATCCCGAGCTGTTTAAAGGGAGCGGTTGTAAAGTCATGAAAAATGGCGCAAAACCTGTGATTTTTTGGGTTGGCAAATGGCTATTAAAACCTGGATTTCTTCTGTGATTTGATGTGGGGATTTAACCATAGTGAAATTCACGGCGATTGAGAAGTAGCAAAGAAAAACTGAGCTTTTTAGCAGCAACAAACCGGAGATGTTTCGTCAGTTGATCAAGATAGGAATGTGGCAAGCCCTGCATAGTGGGCAATGGTGGACTGGGGTCGCGTTGAATCCACTTTGAACATCTACAGGAAATAGATGATAGAATAAAGAACAAATATGCAATGTGTTTCTATCTTTTTGGGGATGCCAATCAGACATATATATATACATAATATACAAATATATAATTATATATATACATATGTATATATATATATATAGACATAAATATGTATATATATATATATGTAAGACAGCATGGAATAGCATAGAAGAGCTGTAGTTAATGCCTTAAATCTCATTGCAGGTGGGGCACCATCCTGGACGTGCCACCTGAGCACGCAGTCACCAGGATGGGGACACGCAGTGACCAAGTCGCCCTTGGTTTGTTTCAACAGGGATGAATATCATTATCAAAAATGATTTAATATGATGATCATAAAGTCTCAATATAAAATGTGAAAAGATGATGATCATAATATGAATATGTGTTTCAATCTCAACCAAAATATTAATGAGGATCATATGATAATCGATGAATTGGTAAGACCCATCAACCAGTAGAATCCTTGATAGACAGCAACGCGTTGGTTGATTTGTTTTGGACCCCAACTTGATGAAAAGCCAGACCGGTCTTTCGTTGGAACGGTGGAGGATTCGAGTTTGTGCCACCAACCAGTTTGGCCGCAGCGAGTGGAGCAGAGAGGAGGTGGAGGTCAGCCAGATTCCATCAGTTGATAGGTGGCAACCATCCCAATATTTATAGGGTTTCAACGTGTTTCAACCATCCCATTATTGATGATGTTCATGTTTGTTCAAATGCGAACCAAGTTCTTAAGGTTTATGATATCTGAGATGTTAGAAACATGTGTGGTGATAAACTTTCTATGACTTTGAACCGTATGGTGTGTCCAAGAATGGTGGGGTGCCCCTGCAGGTGACTCAAGCATCAAAGCCTCCAGGTATGAAGATCCGTTTCCGGGCAGCAGATGACGCCAACACGGAGATATCTCGGGCCAGTTTGCAAAAACGGACTGGTTTGAAGAATTTTAATGAATTTCAGAGGTCCCCAACTTTTTGAGTATGCCAGTACACTACTCAGTACATTTTCTGTTTCATTCGGCTGGGACCCCTGAACTTTCTCGTTGGATGTTACATGATATTCTCCAGGAGGCGGAACCCAGCTTTGATTACCAGAAAAACGAAAAAAAGAGCTATGGATGTGCCTCCCTTTTTGCAAAAGCATCGATAAAACCTGGTTTTTCATACCGTAGCCATGACTGTGCTGCCGCTGAGGTATTGTTTCCTCCGAGTCGCTAGGACAATGCTGTGCCCAATGCACCAAGCCCGTTGCAAAAACAGGCCAGGGATGATTCCCATGGAAGTGGTTTCGCTGACAAACTGCTGAATCCATCGAGATGGTATCTGTTTATCTATCAAAAAATTGACTCAATCCAAAGATCTATCAGATGATCATTTGATTCTATCAAAAAAACTATCAATCCAAAGATGATCATGTGATTCACTGTTTCTATCCATTTTTTCATTATTTTCTTTTCTATCCATTCGTCACAACAACGGAGTTGGGCCGCAAGGGGATCATCCCAGGATGTGCCATGTACGCGTGCTTGGTGCGACGATCCATTTTCTCCCCAGGCGCTCGTCGCACCATGGGATGGAATCGAAACATCAGAAACATCAGCTATGGGTTTACTGGGAAAACCATCATTTTTAATGGGAAAGTCAACCATAAATGGTGATTTAATGGGATGTAATGGGATTTACCCTCTGGTTATGACTAACAGTTCGCCATGGAAAGATCCACCATGCTATTAATAGGTAAACCATCTGTTTCTATGGGCCATCTATACCATGGCTATGTTAAATCACCAGAGGGTATATGAATTTGCGAATGATATGTGAATGAGATTAGAATGAGATGTTATGAATGAGATGAATGCACAATACACGAAGTATCGCGAAGTTGGGTTTGCAATACATTTTGCAGTTTACATTTTTCAGATTCCATTTGAGTCACGTTTGTGTCGATTTGCCCATTTGACACAGCTATTTGACACGACTGACACGACTGTCACGAGTGTCACGAGGTTGTAGACATGGCCCCTTCTGCGGCAGCTGCCAGCAACGGTTGGCCCGGAAGGCCGGGGCCGGTTCTGTCGCCGGGTCCGATGTCGCCGATTCCATGTGTGGTACAGTGAGGTTCTTCCTTGCTGTGTTTGCCGCGGCTTGATCGATTCGTGGTGTGAAAAATGTGAAGAGGAGGACCCTTGGCAAAACACTTGAAGCAAAAGTCTTGAAGCACTCTGCAAAAGTCTAGCAAGTCTTGGTGTTCAAAGAGCAGTGCAGATGTTGTGTTCTTTCACACTCTGTTTGACTCTGTGTTAAAAGAAGTTTCTCCTGATGTTCAATGTCATGTTGTCACCTTCATGTAGTTTCACCTTCTGACTTCAGGCAAGAAGTCAATCTGTAGGCTGGGTGCCAAGGCACCATTTTGTGGGATCCTTTTGATCAGTTGGTCTATATCTATGAATTGACCGTTGGACCACGGCACTGTGCCCAAGGAAAACGACGAAGATTGCACAAATGGTGAGGCTCCGCCATGATACTGCGACGCAAGGCGGGTAGAAGATTCAGCTGGCAAAGTTCATAGACTTACTCTGGTAATGACTAACATAGCCATGGTATAGACGGCCCATAGAAATAGATGGTTTACCTATTAAAAATGGTGGATCTTTCCATGGCGAACTGTTAGTCATAACCAGATGGTATGTTGCTTGAAGAAATTTGAACAAGCTAAGAATTTCCTGACGTGGTAACCTGCACCGATATCCATAACTATTAGCATTTGCAGTTAATGTCTGGGATATTGTGTTATTTGACACCTCTATCAACTAAAATCCCCGAGACCCAAAGGCTGCTGGGTGTGCCACTTGATAAATTGAAGACAAGTCTTGTCACAAGCATTACTTGTTCTGGTGCAACTGATGTTGATGTGAGCCCCTGCAACAGATTGCACAACAGATTGCACAACAGATTGCAACAGATAACACGATTCCATGGCCGCGTGCCTATGGAATTGATCGAAACAGCGGCATCATCCATGACCTGGTCATGCGGCCAATGACGCCAGAGAAACCAGGTTGAAAAAGATGTAGATTGCGACCTGTCAGTGAGGTTCTAGTCTAAGACGGTGCGGATGTCACAGGATAGATGATATGGCAGATATGGATATAGCAGCCTCAGCAGCTCCTAGGACTTACCACTGATATGATTATGGACCCTCCGCACAGCTGGAAATTTCATTCGAGCCATCTTTGTGCTTCATGTCATGTTGACTGCGGCTTCACTAGGACCAATGCTCTCCTTGAATCAGAAGCTGGATTTGTTGCAGGTGATTGGTGATCAATTCCCCTTTGGTAGTTTCATCCAGAATTTGAGGATTCTACTCACAATGCGTTTACATGCGTTTACGTTTTGGGTGGACCCTTAGTAAATTTCATGGCTTTACTTGTTCTCAGATCGCATCTTCCCTGGGGTGAAGAACGCCATGCTGTCGGAAAAATGCCGGATTCACAGGCAGGTCACCAGGAATTGGCAGAAGTCACCCAGCGGTGTTTCTTTCCACTGGATGATTGCTATGATGAATGATGAAATCACACGAAATCTTGCCGTGATGTTTGCTTCCACCAGGCAATACTGCCATTCCGCACCGTTTCCAGGATTTGACGCTGGGTGTACCGCAGTAGCATTGGACATATAGTGAAGGTCTGTGCAAGATTTCAGAAGCTCCAGCCAGCAAACCACCAGCTACAAGTCTTTCAAAAATCAAAAACCAAACATAAAGCATTTAGACTTTTTGACCCTACGTTGCCCTACATTGTATCACCAGACAAAAAAAACGGTGTTTTTCACGCAGATCTCTTGGTTTCAACAGCCGCCATGTCGTGGGCCAATCCTGTCGTGGCCAGTTTAGCCCTGGGTGATGTGGTGCCAGGGAAGATGAAAGGTTTGGTGCTGAAGCTCGGCCATGTGGGGATAAATAAAACAACCAGATGGTGAATGATTCATGAATGATGCTGATATCTGATGATATCTCATTTTACTATGGCGTTTTTCTACCAACCACTCTCTTTTCGGTATAGTTGGAGTCTGGAGGCCATGAAAGGTGCTTCAGATTTTTTGTCACCTACCAGAGTTTTTGAAGCCCGGTGGTTAACCACATTTGTTGATTGTTGCGTTTCCTTCGCATCAGGAATTGTTCCTGGCCGATGCCTCATGAAGTGTTCCTCGAGAAGCATCCGGCACACGTTCGTGGAAGATGTGCCGTCTTAAATTTATTGATTCAGGTTTGTAAATATATATATATAGTATATAGCACCAGTTGATATAAGGGGTGAATTTATATATATATATGTTTATACTCTACACAGTACACAATGGTTAGTTGTGCAAGAAGTATCCTTTTTGACATTAGGATGTGTATATTTCTGAGCAGACAGCGTAAGAATTGCAATTGTAAATTGATCATGTGAAGCGGTAGTCGGAAGCAAACACATCATCTACCAAAAAATTGGCACCACCTCAAGTTCAGTCGAAATATGAAAAGTTCTCCAAAACCTTCTTGTGTGTTTTTCCTTTGCAAAGGGCTACACAAAAATCGCGTCCACCTTCCAGGCAGCAGGCCTACGACAGTTTTCGAGAGCGTTTGAAAGATGCGATGCCCAAAGAGGCGAACGAAGGGTTTTTCATCTGAAAATCAGTGGGATTTTGCATAAATTTGCATCGCTATGTTTGGAAAAAATGATTGAGTCAACCATCAAATATGGTGTTCACCGAAATTTTCAGACAGCATTTTGATGAGCAACTCTCATGTGTCGATGTTTTTTGGTCCATTGTTCAGCGCAGAGCCCTTCTTTTTTTTGGCCAGGCATACATCTATCCTTCCAGCACCTTACATTGCACCATCTGCACCTTTCGGGCCTTTACTGCAGGCCTGGATCATACAATGGCCTGGCACTAAATTATCATGATTTTGAATGGATTTTCATAGGATTAATAGACGCAAGGTGTGGATGATCGGATGGAAACATATTGACATATTGAAACTAGAATTATTCACCCTTACCTTACTTTCCTGGTGCATGTTTCCACCGTATCACCAATTGGCGCATGAGCTGATTATGAGCTGATTATGAGGGAGCAGACAGCCTTAACGAAGGAGATGGCAATGATATGCAATGATGGCCTCCAAAAGTCTTTTGGGGCTGAGGCCTGTCACAATCTTCCCGTTTGGCCATGGCCAGGTCCCTTGGAGGACGAAGGAGCCATCGGACGTTGGTGTAGCGTGCTCGAGAAGGCCCGGAAAGCTGTTTGTACTGTGGCCCTTCCATGTTTGTTCCAGTTCTATATTACATAAATATTATATATATAATATATGATAAGTATGGGATGTAGCAGCTTTTTGGATCTTGGCGGGTCTCAGGTCGTGACATGGGAAAATAAGTTGTTGCAGCGCTTGTTGTGACAGGGTAAGGATCAGGTTTCAGAATAGAAGTTGTGGTGCCATGACTTCCATGACTTGTCACCAAAAATCAAACAGAGTTAAACAGAATTAAACAGTTACCAGTGACTCCAGTGTCCATTTCGTCAGGTCAAAGCTTCAGAACATTGGCCCAAAGGCGATCTGACGATCTGACGTCAGTGGGACCTGGTGATGTCACGTATCATCCCATTGCTGTGCATCGATTCGATGTAAAAACCTGGTTGGTGTCAAACCAGGTTTGATATATCGCCGTTCAAAAAATTAAAGGCCTGATAGGGATTTATAGGGAAAATATATGAAAATATCTAGTTCTTCTTCATTTCACCATCACCGTGAGGATCATGACGGACCCGATGACCCGATGACCCATCGACCCAGGCTCGTTTCGTCTCAAGATGGGACGACCCACGCTGGAAGGTTCTGCTGGAATCTTTCGATTCGAAGATCTGGACCTGGGGATTTGGTGATCAAAGACTTTGGTGATTTTGTGGAAAAAAACCGCTGGATTGGTTGATTTTTGTTGAAGGAATCGGTGGTTCTTACTATGTTTCAACCATGGAATTGATGGTGATGTTCTGTATTTTTTCTCTTAAACCATTCTGTTGAGAAAGGGTAACTGATAAAATGGCCGGTGGTGGTGAAACGGGTGCATGAACAGCCACAACAACCAGCTGCTTTTGTGTTCACCTACCAGGAATGGCTATGACCCATAGCCATTTTGCAGCTACTCTGTTTACCAGTTCGGAGTTCAGATTCCTTGGGAACTTCAAACTCTGCTGGTAGCGAACTATTGAACCTATTCCTAACATCAAATTTACCAAGTGACCAAGTGACCACTGGTGATCATGGCAGAAGTTGATTCGATGCAGGACGGTTCCATCGCTGCCATGCGCCAAGCTTTGCGAGAAGCTATCGTGGCGCAGGGTGGTCAAGCAGCCGAAGGCATCAAAACTTGGCGGGCAAAAGTTGATGTGTTTTCCCAACATATCCCATATCATCAATATCCCATATGTTTGGTGTGTTTGGTGTGTTTGATATGTTTGGTGTGTTTGGTGTTGCTCAGAATATCGAACCATTTGAATGGCCATCTCAAACAATGGATGGCCCAAATTCCCCTGTGGTCATGCGATTTCACCTGGCTGGATGGTTGAATGTTTCACTTGCCAGTCAGGTCAGCACATGTTAGCACACCTCCCATGAGTTTTGAAGTTCACTAGGACATATCAGAATACTTTCGCTCAACAGAAATTCATGTGGGTGGAGATTCAAACTATCTACACCCAACTTAGATGTCTTAGTCGATTTGGCGCAAAAAGACCCATCTTGTGGACAGTTTGGAGCAGAACTTGATTCTTTTCCTTTTGGGTCGTTCAAGATCCATTTTGTGGAGCCAATGGTGCTGGGATGCCAGGTATAGATTGGTCCAAAGCAAAGACTTTGCCTGGCACCCCAGAAGGCCTGGCGCCTGGTGACCATGGAATTGGTAAAGAGGACCCTGAGAATCATGTTCAAACCTGTTTTGTTGGTCCATTTTGATGATTCCCGTTCTATCTCTCTACATAATATGTGAATATCATGTGTATACATTTTATGTATTTACATCTATACACATGTTATGTATTTACATCATTTTATGTATCATGTGTATGTATTTTATCTATTTACATTTTATGTATTTACTCATATATCTATACCATGTAGACAGATATGTAATGGGAACACACCCACAGTCGGGATTGATTTATTCCTTTGAAAAAATGGAACGTTCGATGTTCCATCCCTTGAACTGGGATCTGTATTCGTTGCATCAAGATGTCAAAAGGAAGCATTGATGAAACAGAGTTGATGCATAGATTGATATAAATTTAAATAGTGATACTATAAATAGTTAATACAAAGGGGATTGACACTACATCCCATATATGTCAATTATAATAGCAATGGATATTAATCCATTGCAATATCTATAATATCTACAATACTATATATAATTATGATTGAAATATAATATTATATATATATTGTTTTGGGCAAGAAATGACCCTTTGCAAAAACTGTGCTGGTGGTATCACAATAAAAACATCTAAAACCCCATGTGACATCCGGGTGCCAACGATTCATTTTTACGTAGGGAAACCATCTGGATGTTTCCGAAAAAAATTGGGAGATCCCCAAAACCATTGCTTTCCCCTTAAGATCATGTTAATTTCATTAAAATCACTGTTGGTTTTCCCATGAAAGTCCAATTTGGATCACTGTTGGATCGCCATCATTCACCATCCGCCAGGCGAACCGGCGTCGCATTTGCCGGACATCGTCCACTCCACGGTGCTGCGGTGGACAGCAGAGCCATCTTCACGAGAGGAAGCCATGGAGATCTTTCAGAAAATCGCTGAGTGTCTTGGGATGAACTCAGAAAACTTAGTGAATTTGATCCAGAGATGAGGTTTTTAATATCCAAAAAAGAAAATGAGATCAGTTTGTATAAGCCTAGCCAATTTCACCAAGGCTATGAGATTTACGGAAGGAATGGTCATCCTGTCATATTTTCTGAATTCCATGGGTCCCATTGTGTCCCATTTTGTCACCGGATGGTCGAGGACCTGGGAGCCTTTGGAGGTAAAGGTGACGGTTTGCAAAGCCGTGTTGGAAGACATTCCGTATATGCACATCCCCGATGACCTGAAACATGTTTGGTGGAGATGGGATGCACCTTCTGATGCACCTTGAAAGGACCGTGAATGAAAAGGAACGTTACGTAAGGCGTTACGTATGTGTTTTACATGTGTAAAGCCTTTCTTTGTCATTCAAACAAGATATTATACATAATTATAAATATATATTTATTTATTTATTTATTTATATCAAAGGTATGTTTCATTGTTGTTCCTTTTGGTTTTTGATTATGAATTGGGAACACAACTCCAAGTTTATGTTCCCAGCATCTTCTATCCCCACCAAGCTATGATTCCTCCAGACAGTCAGCTTTTTGGGGCTGGCAATAAGCCAACAGTGCTGCCTCTGGTGCAAAACAAGGACCGAACCGGATGTGTGTAGATCATCTTGAACCATGCTGTAAAGGTGCTTTTCAATGTTTATCGTATTAGGATTTTGATGATTTCCCATGTCCAGGTGTGACGTGCTACCTTAAAGACAAGTTTTCAAAGTTCTGCTCTACCCACTCTTCAGATATGTTTTTGATATCCAACACCTTCTGAACATCTTTGTAAACCCTTTATTCACTTTATTCATTTGCAAGCTCCGAGTTCGGACATGAATTGCCATCTTGCTTCGCAGCTGACATTTTCAGAAACCAGTTACTGTACCAGGTCACCTACAATGTCGCTGTTCCAGCCGCTTTTTGAAATCTCGGCGTGACGTGTTTGGGGACTTTGAACTTGATTCCTGCATGGCTGCTTTGCTGTTTTTCGGTGTTGTGCTTTTCTGCCTCTGCTTTCCCAGAGTCATAACATGGTCCTTCTCTTTCTCTTTCGTTTCGACTTCTCTTGCTTATTTGGTCTGGTTCTCTGCTCTGCAATCTTCTGCAGCTTCTTGTTTTTCCTACTTTGCTTGGTTGTGCTTTTCGCGGAATCTGCATTTTTGCGCTTCCCCGCTTTTCTCCAGCAATCAAAACAGCACAACAACCAGAGCTCGAAGCTTCACAAAGCCAGAATCTGATCATTTTGACCATTGCGACCTTTTTAAGAGGTTGCAATCTTGCATTGCGCCATGGATTGGTCGGATATTGTGTATGGATTGCGTTTGGTTCAAGACTGAGAATCTGTTGACAGACAACAACATGGTATGTGCAAACCAGGTACAAAAAAAATACAAGTTCAGCTGAGGGAAGGAGTGCAGGTTTAGTTGCATGTCACATGTCTTGGAATTATCGTGTTCCTATGTTTTCCTATGTATTCCATGTTATTCTTGTTCCTATGGGCTTCATATGCTTCATGAGCAAATCTTTTTGGGGATCCCATGGTGACATTCCTGGCGGCCAGGGATCATGGGATCATGGGACGGATCTGGGAATCATCAAATAGAAATGATGGATCCGATCCAACTGGATGAATCTGGAAATGATGGGATTCATCAGAAATGTTGGATCCATCATGGATCTGGAAATGATGAAGCTTTAAAACTGACGCCAACGCATGTGCCCTTGAAGTCCAGTGTTTGAATCCAGGCTACTTGAGAAAAAGGGTCAAGAATGATTGGACTATAAATGCAGCGACAGGGTAGCAGTAGAAATTCGAGTGGGAACCACGTCCCGCCTTCACAGGGAATAGGTTCGTGCGACAAAGGCTTTCTATAAAGCCTGTGTGGTTTGGAGTTTGGTGAGTTAGCCAAGTGGTGCTGCGTTTTGAAAACAAGTCGTTCAACTCATTCCCATCCACAGAAATTTCCGAAGTACGACCAATTACTGTCACGCTGCTGCGTTCCACTTGGTGGGTAGTGACAGCAAATTCACATGGATGTGCTCCTGCCTCTGTGAATGATGTTTTCAGGCCTCCATGTCGCTAGATGCTCCAAATGCTCCCGTTTGATCGCAAGCTGTTGGCGACTTGTGGTCCAGCTGCGGCATTGAGGGTTCCGCCTTGAAAGAAGATTCCACCATATTTCATGTCGCTAATTTCTGTAGGTTTGTTGTTTTTTTCCCTCTCTTGTGAAAACAAGTGAAAACTGTATTGTCAGGAGTGAACAGTCCTGAACTTGTTAAGAACCACAACATGGATTGAAACATGGCTGAGGGAAACCTGAGCCAGCTCTGGGAGGAATTCCCTCTGTGCATGACTAAATTTCAAGAGAATCTTTAGTTCATCGCAGAGCCATGCACGCAATTTCGCTCCACGGCCGAAGGTATTGGAAGGTCGAAAATGGAATAGCTTCCGGCCAGGTGTTTGCAAGTCGTGGCTGTGTGGTACATTGCCATGAAAGACACCTATGTCATTAGTTATAGTTTGCAGCTTAGGATTAGCCTACTCGCAGCCGCCATGACGAGAGGGGCCTCAGAAGCATTCGGCTCTCCTGAAGAGCTCCACCACTCTATCAGCAGACACATGACTCGAATGACCCGAACTTACCGAATTGACTCGAATGACATGCGTTTGGTGTCGGCTTCCAATGGGAGCCTTAACGGTGTTCTACAGTCTACCAGATGGCAACCTCGCTCTGGCCGCCACCAAGATTTTTGCCAGTTTCATGTGCAAACAGGTTTCCAGACAGGGTCATCCAATTACTAATGTCGTCTAGGGTGGCAGGCAGGACACTGAGCGGCTTTAAGATTTAATGCAAGATTCATGTCTCATTGGCGGGAAAAAACAGCCTGAAAAGCTAATTGCGGTGTTGGATCTGTTGATGGATCAGCCTACAGCCAGAGAAACTCAAGCTTTGAATCTTGACTTGAATATCATGTTTACCCATCTTTGCAGTTTTGAAGGGCACCTATGCTCGTCCTCTGTTCATGGGAAGTTTTGTTGCTACAGAGAAACTAGTATTTAATATCTTTGATGTCTCAAGCAGGAGGTCGGATGATTTCCCGCGCAGACGGATGAGTTTAGTTAGGTCAATTTTAGAAGAGGTCCAGCTTTATTCAACACCGTTGGAGCCTCCATCCGTTGAACCATCTGACGATAGCTAGTTGTGGTGTTGGGTCTGTTGCACGATCAGCCTAGAGCCAGTGAAACTTAAGCTCTGAGTCTTGACTTGAACATGAAGAGGGCAAGAGGTCGTGCTGGGGATCCCAAAGAAATTCCCATCGGAACACCAGTTCTAAAGTCATGCTGCAACGTTCCACTTGGTGGATAGTCAAAGCAAAGTCCGCTAGCTGTGCTCCTGCCTTCCTGCCTTGCAGGTCTGTGTCACTTCTTGATGATCCTACTGAGGAAAGAAACATCTGTGGCTTCAAATCTCACTTCTTAGGAAAAACTGCGTTTCAATCCAACCAGACAGTCCAGATACAGTAAGGCTCTGGTTTTAGGTGGTTTTAGGTGAGTAGCAAACGGTGTGGTCTAAACGGAGAGTCCGTCCTGGCACTGCGCTGTGGTCCCAGGAGTTGGTTCATTGATTCACATGGGATTCCACCATCACCTGCACACAGAAGGTCACTTGAAATGGCCGATGGCAGCGGCTAGAGCCAGAGCTTATTTGACGAGGGCCATAGCTTCAGGCTGCCAATTGGTTGAATACGTTCCTTAAGCTTGAGCTGTAGCAGACGTTGCAAAGAGGCTTTGCAAGGTATGGAACCTTTTAAGTACCCTTCATTGCGCTGCAAACCGAAGATGCTGGCAAGGCAAGTTACGTTTTGGAGACGAGAATTGTTAAGATCATTTTTAAGATAAGAGAATCGGAAAACGTTGTCTTGCAAGTGCACTTTGGTTTCAGATGGATAGCCAGAGAGTGTTCTACTTTGAGGGCTGCAAAATTAGGCCACCACATCATTGAACCATTTCCAAGCAGGAGGGTGCTCTTCTAGCTTCAGAAGCTGTGGCCGATGGTGAACTGTCATAAATCATAAGATCAAGGTCATGGATGTTCAATCATCTCGGCTGGTGGCGCGCTGAATGAACTTCATTGGTTCATGCAGCCATGCTGGCAGAAACAGTGTTGTTGATCGTTTATTTGTGGCCTGACTGGATGCCTGATTTGTAAATCTACTTGTTTTGTACTGTGACATGTATCTGTCACACCTCCAGACTTGTCAAGGTCCAAGGTCACGGTTCCTGCAATGCCGCTGAAGAAAGCAAAGCATGTAAAAATGATTAAAAATGTAGACTTCACCTAGGACATAATGAGATAAACTTTGAAGTTGGAGGACGAACGGAGTTACGTCTCCGCAAACAGGAATCTGAATTCGTAGGTGGCTTTCGCGAGTGACGTCGGACACTAGCTGCCTTCGCTGCCTTCAGTGATGTTTCGAGACAACCGCAGCGCTTTCACCGGCTGTTTGATCCCGTAACAAAAATGACGTGACATGACGTGACCATGACGTGACCATGACATCCATGAAAAGTTGCGTTCGCACCCCTGTCAACGTGTGAAAGAGCAAGCAGTTGCCACTGCTCTTAGATCAGAAAGCTGCTGGAAATTTGAGGTCACCCCAAATCCCAGACCATGTTTCCTGGTCCAGATTACAACAGAATTTGACGATGATTGCGGTTTGCTTTGTGCAGGGTCTGCTGCATGGAACCAAAAATCAGCTGAGAACTGAAGCCTTCAAAACGCTCCGAACCGGATTCTGAAGCATCTTTCGAGGTGCTGGGCAATCCCCTCAGTGAAGCCAATGCCAGTGGCCATGGCAAAACTCAAAGCTTTCCCACAACCTGCCGGATGAACAGCATTCAGAAATTCCAATGATCTTCAAACCGCAGATCTCCGTTCCAATTGGAGCAACAGAATGGTTTTTACCATCAGATAAAGCCAAGTGGCTCTTGGAAGTGTTGGTGCTCTAGGAGAGTCGTTTCCCTGTTTTTGTGTTCAATTCAAGCTCCAGAGCGGATGTGTAGGATACATTTTGAGATAGAGCCAAGGGCAAACGACACATGTCTGTGAGTCTGGCAAAGTCTGTTTCTCCTGTTCTCCATTCCGAGCAAGTATTCGGGAAAAGGAGTTGATTCCAGTGCAGATCAGCACTGGTGCTAATGTCAAATCACGCCTTTTGGCAGCGAGAGTGACATGTGCCATCTCTGCAGACATCCCCCAAGCCACACGTAGCACACAGATTCTGAAGATGTGAAATCCTTCTGGCGCTAAAAATCAAGTGACGTTTGCCGACAGTATCTGGCCGCTCTCTTGGACAGAAATTCGAGAGATGTTTCGCGTGATGTGCCCTTTTCGGATTCTCAGCAAGGTCGCGTTGAGAAAAAAAAACGGTGCAAAGTGGCAGCAGTGTTTGGCGGTGGAGCCAGGTGGGGCGGATAACCACGTTTTGTGATGTGCATAAGTGCTGCATAAGCCATCAATAAGCCATCAATAAGCCATGAATTTCTCTGTTTTCAGTGCCAAGTTTCTATAAATTTTGCTGTTGGCTATTCGGCTTGTGGTTTTCCACGGCGCCTTCATTGGATTCGTTGGATTCATGAAACGTTGATCGCCGTTGGTTGTGGGCTCCAGTTTGTAGCTCCAGGTTCCTCCATTTCACGGCTGTCGTGTGCCGTGCCGCCGTGCCCGGATCGGGTGGAGCCATGGGATGGATGGGATGGATGGATTCATATATATGTTCACCATCATCTCCATTCCCATTCCCCTTATGGCCCTTATAGTGCATCAATGGTATTGGATATTGGATGGAATGGATGAAATGGATGGAATGGATTCCACATCATTTCCACCATTTGCATATTTTTGTTGGAGTCGGAAAATGATTGGAGGCACATAAAGCCAGGTGGCGTAAAATCGACAAAAAACTGCGTGGCTCAAGATTTCTGTCACAAAGAAGCTACATGGTGATTTGATCCCTTGAAATCATCTGGGATGAACCATCAGGATTGAGATATGGCGTTATTTATTGCATCTTCCTGTTTGCTAAGTCTTCTGGGGCGATGAAAAATGGTTTCTTCTCAGAACTTAAAAAAGATTAAATAAATAAATAAATATGATATAATATAATATCATATCATATCATATTATATATATAATTATATATATATATTTATATATAAATATATATAAATAGATATACAGCCCCTTTGGAAAACACCATTGAAACGGACTTTTCACCCTGACCATACGCAGTAACCGTAGCGCAGTTCCTCCAAGCTGTATGGAGATGACGAGACTGTCGAGATGGCAATGCGCCTGTGGGTCGCTTTCTGGACACTGGTGGACAGTAGCTTCAAGGCGGAGATTTCCATACTGAGTTGACACTTGATCTTTCCAGGGAAAAAAAAAAAACAGATATTTCCATGGCAGATATTGCTCAAAACTTCACTGCAAGGCCAACTATTACTATCGCACAGGCCTCACGAGTATTCCCACAGAATCTTGGTGAAAATGAGGGATCTGCCGGATCCATGGTCAGCGGCTGCGTCTTGAGGATTTGCCCTACAGCACCGTGAATTCCACAAACACCCACGCCACCATCAACTTTGACAATACAGCGCTGGCCGCGTCCGGCCCTCAACTGCTGAGGATGGTGATGATGGTTTGATGGTCATGGTCGCATCGGTGGTGTTGGTGATGATGCTGATGATGCTGATGATGCTGATGATGCTGATGATGCTGATGATGCTGATGATGCTGATGATGATGATGATGATGATGATGGTGATGATGATGGTGATGATGGTGATGGTGATGATGATGGTGATGATGGTGATGATGATGGTGAAGGTGATGGTGGTGGTGATGGTGGTGATGATGATGGTGGTGGTGATGGTGATGGTGATGATGATGATGATGATGATGATTGTAGTGGTGGTGATGATGATGGTGGTGGTGATTGTGATGATGATGGTGATGGTGATGTTGATGGTGATGGTGATTTTGATGATGATGATGATGATGATGATGATGATGGTTGTGGTGGTGGTTGTGGTGGTGGTGGTGGTTGATGGTGATGGTGCTGATGGTGCTGATGGTGCTGATGGTGCTGATGATGCTGCTGATGCTGCTGATGCTGCTGCTGGTGTTGATGATGATGATGATGATGGTGGTGGTGGTGGTGGTGGTGGTGATTGTGATGGTGATGATGATGATGATGGTGATGATGATGATGATGATGATGCTGATGCTGATGATGCTGATGACGCTGATGATGCTGATGATGATGATGATGATGATGATGCTGATGATGATTATTGTTTAATCAATATTAATCATTATTAAGTTTTTTGTGGTGATGGTGTTCTTGATGTTGATTTTCATGTTCTCCTCCTCCTCCTCCTTTTCTTTTTTTCTTCCTCCTTCTCCTCCTTGTCCTCCTTCTCCTCCTTCTCCTTCCTCTTTGCAGTTGTTGCTTTTTGGAAACACTGGATCGGAAGCAAAGGAGGAGCACAACCAGTCAGTTGTTCTGCCAGGATTTCCAGCGGTCAATTCGCAGCTCAGTTTGCCACCACTTTGACCATAGCAACTGCGGGACTTTACTCCTTTCAGCTGGACTTTCGTGATGGTGTCCGACTGACCCTTGGTATCCCTTGGTATCGCTTGGTTATGATGGGGAAGCCGCAAACTTCAATTTCACAAGGTGTCCACCACTTTGGTCCGAATTCCAAGTAGTTGCCGCACAAACACTGGAAAATTAGTCACCGGGTAGTTGTCGTGTGGAGGTTCCAAGTACAGTGTCCACAGGAAAGTCAGCGACATCAATCTGAACGACGCTCCGAAATTAGCGCCTTGGATCTTCCATGTGTCGAGCGATCACGGGAAAGGGGGCATGATGTGGGTGTGTTTGATCAGAGCAAACTCCACAGGATTGAGCTGGTCTTTGAACGGATATAGTTTGGGCAACATGGCAAACATTTTTTTTCCAAGTAGCCACAGTCACTATAGTCACTTCCATGCGGTCATGTCAGCATCAGCCGGTTCCGAATACATTGCCAGGGATCTTGATCGGTTCAGGGTGAACACCTACAAGAATTAACACTCCGACGTGTTTTTTGTTATTAGTTACTACCAGATGATATACCAAATATCACCTGATATTTGGATATTATACCAGTTAATATATTGGTATATGTTGGTTAATTAACACCAAATATATCCAAATATGAGGTGGTTTTTTTTCAATACCAACCCACAACATCCCACGAACCAACTGCCGGTGTCAGGAAGTGGATGGTGTGATCAGCAGTACCGGCGCGAGCCTGCGGAGATCTGCACCTTGGTGCCTTGGTGAAACATGGTGAAACGGGGAATCCCATCAGAATCTCTGATCCTTGATGGTTCTGGAGATTCTGGAGATGGACTTACCCTCTGGTAAACTAACATAGCTATGGATAATCACTATTTTTAATGGGTAAATCCACTATAAATGGCCATTTTCAATAGCTATGTTAGTTCACCAGAGGGTATGTTGATTGAGAAAACCATCATGATTTTGGAAGGAAACCGCTGCATTTATTGATTGAGCAATAGCCAAAACTCGAATTCGGAGTTCCCTTCCTTCACTTCAAGGCGTCGGGAACAAAGGTCGATGGAATTTCACCCCGCCCTCCGAATCGTTTCTCAGTTGGAAACCATCCATTCATGTTTTTAGTAGTTCCATTTCAAAAAACTTCAAGTAGCAGTAACCTCCTGACCAGCGCCTCAGGTATATCGAAGCTGGAAATCATCCGCTGTACTTGGAATATTTTAGCTCTGGCAGTGGCTCTGCACGCTTGAAATTGGAGTATCAAGGTGGGATGGCAACAGTCGCTACCAACAGAAAAAAGGAAAAAAGACCATATAAAACAGTCAGCACCATCAAATATCCAACAGTTGACACATGTTGACATCAACCATGATTTCTGCTAAACCCTCAACCATTTTTTGTAGTAAACCCAACAATCAACCATCTTAAACCATCCTAAACGGTGTTTCCCAGGGCCGGACACATCAGATGCCTGGGAAGTGGTTTGCACCACATCGTCACGCTGTACGGCAATGGATCCCATCCACAAACCGGAGATGCTTTGGAGAATCCGTGTGAAGTTACCCTCTGGTTATGTCAAAATAGCTATTGAAAATGGCCATAGAAATAGTGGATTTACCCATTAAAAATGGTGATTTTCCATAGCTATGTTAATTTACCAGAGGGTAACACCTGAAAGTTGGAAGAAAACACCATTTTAAAATATGATCCATGTTAGAATTCAACTGGAGCCCCGGCGATTGAACATCCATGAACTTGATGAAATCGATGTTCCTCTGATTCTGCAAACGATCCACGACAGAAAGTTTGTTGATTCCGCGGAAAGGTCCAGTCACGGCCCTCTTTAACCGTTTTAAACATCGGCATTTCGCTTTGAGGATCACCATCTTTGGCGCAGTCCCCAGCTACTTCCTGAAGAGCTCGACCGAATATGAAGAGCCAGGTGTGCAATGCCACTTGGCCGTCCCAGGCGGAGAGCCTTCTGAAAACCATGTAGTAAAAGAAACAGATGATGGTTCAGGGATCCAACCCCCCAGATTTTCCATGACATCATTGGGGCACTTTGCCCTTCCCATCTGCATTGAGGTTCAGGGTCCGGACAGCTGTGGGACGTGGTGGTGGAGAAGCCTAGCCTGAGCACCACAGGGATCTTCTACGCCAAGTACAGCTGTCACTCGTAGATTCCGTGGTTTCAAGATGTCAAAGTTGGTTTGGTACCTGAGAATGGCTGGTTTAACATGGTTTCACCATGTGAAAAAGCCCAAATTGATCCAATCATAGCAATCTCTCCACTTTTTGGAGGATAATGAGGTTTCAACCGATGGTATCAGACAAACCAAACTGGTTTCAAGTGGTTTCAGTGTTGGAAATCATGGTGAAAATCCATGTTTCTTGTATCATCCACAGTGAAAAGTCACCCGAAAATGGGAGTATAATTATTATTTCTCCAATAAACCACCATCATTGGGGTTTTACTGAGTTTACTGCTCGAGTGGGTTCTTGGAATAGGTTTTTTTAACGGAGTTTTCTCTTGGGCATCCACTGGGCGAGGTGAGGATAGCTATGGCCTCACGGATTCCGACAGTCGGGAGGCACGACTTGGTTGTCCAAACATGAAAAAATTAAAAAGGTGGTAAACCCAACAGTAAACCCAACAGTTGGGGGATGGTAAACATTGAGTTTTTTTACCCGTTTACCACAGTACTAAATATTTAACGATATCAACCTTTGACAAAGGAGACTATGATCAACCATGATAATTTTGGGTACCTTATTTTCAGACACGGTCACATGAGAATGATTCTGTCATCGGACTCAAGAACCCCTAGCCTGCAGATGGTTCAAACATTATTTGTTGCATCAAATTTGGAAAGGCGGTTACATAGTGGTTTCTTAAAATAGTGGTATCCCAAGTTATCATCCAACTTGTTCGTCATTGTGGAGTTTCCCAAGGATTTGGTCTTGGGGCTGTAGACTGCTGCTTCTCATGGCGAAGTGACCTGACAGGTGCATGTGAGAGACTGGCAGTCCATTGTGCTGATTGGCCCTGACCCCTTCACCATTCTGGAGCGGCTTGGCGAAAGGAGTCGTATCTCGAAAGGAGATGGCGCTGACAACATTGGGGGAATGTTGATGATGGTTCATGATGTTTCTCTAGATTTGCAGCGGTTCAAGCGGCTCAATGAATTCTTAAAACTAATTGAAGTGTTTCAAAAAGCTGTTTAAAACATTCCCTTGGGCCATCCCCACCATGCACGGCTCCGAGGGGTGACACCTTCACTGATCCGCAGGCGGTTGCGTTGTTGAGTTTGTTTGAAGATGTTGCCAAACAAAATCAACCTCAGAAAAAATGCATTTTCCTGAGTTCAATTGCTTTCTTTGGAGCTTCAAATCTGGCATTTTTGGGCATCTGATGCATTGGGCAAACTATCTGATATCAACTTGCCCTGGCAATGGAGGCCTGTTGTTTGGACTACAGTGGGCAGAGCCTTTCTTGGGTTGGATATGGTTCCGTGGGCACTGCTTCTGGAATCTACGAGCATCCTGACGCATGGGTGAATATGGAAGATCAAAGATGAGGGCGAATGCATTGGAAGGCTTCAGGCCCGGTTACAAATTGCAGGCGGTTCGTTACAAGTTTTGCTCAAAGGGGTTGCAGATACCAGATATCCATGGGAAAACAACGACCCAAAAGCCTTCGGACAGGTTCAAGTCGTTGCTTTCCCATGGATCCGTTAAGGACGAGCTACACCTGCGTGGATCCGTTGCTGAACTCTGTGGTGACCACCAACCGTCAGGTGATCGCCAGGGCCTCAGATGTTGGAATGTTGCCTCGAGTCCATTCACTTTGATAACATATACAGTGATTTATTTGATTATCATATATGTATAATAACAATAATAACAACAATAGTATATGTATGTATGTATAATGCTACATATATATATACATATGTATATATATATATATACATATGTATACATGGAGAACTCCCCCTGTGTAGATAAGTTCCCTTGGTAAACCATGGGTTCTCTATGTCTATGTCAATGTCATTTGTTCCAGGGCACCTCGAAATCTCATTGTATCACTTTTATCGGGTACCTAACCCCCAAAAAATAGTAGTTATCCCCAAAAGTAACTATAGAATTATAGTAACTATAGTAACTATAGTAACTATAGTATTAAACTAAACCTTAATAACTGTAGTTTTTGAACCATTCCCCTTTCAACGGGTGAATTCCAACAATTTTCCCCAAAGCAAAAGGATCCTGTCGGTCAGGTGGACTCAGCTCCAACTCTACAGTTGCTGGGTGACAGTTCTGTGAAGATCACCAAGGTGTGGATCCAGGATCCCATCATGGGCTCATCATTGTTTGCCAAGGGCGAAGGGATCTTGGAACAGAAAGCTTGGAATATCCCCATGCTATCCCCATCATGTTCCAAATTTTCCATGAATATCTCTCCATGAATATCCAAATTATTGATATCCACATATCAGCAATACATATTCCCCATATTTCTTGGGCTTTCTGATACGCCAGGGTACGGGCTACATCGACGATGGCGTCGTGTGTCAAGATGCTGAAGACGGACTCATCAGCAACGTCCTGCCGGACAGCGAAGAGAGCCTTGGATCACTTGAATCATCTGAGATCAATGCTGGAAAGACTATTAACTATTAATAATGATATAGCAACTATTAGTTAATATTGATAGTAATATATCATTAGTAATATAATAATAGTGTTAACTATTAATAGTGATATATCATTAATAGTGTTAATAGTGATACTAATATATGGTTCTTAGTTTCATGAACTCGATGGAATTTTTGCTGTGTTTTGTTGATGATTTCTTCAAGTTGCCCTTTGCATGATCCAACCATGGCAGAGTGGCGAGGATCATCCAACCTGTTGGTGTGTTCACCTCCGACAGCGCGACGGCCACCGCACGGGCGGCGGTGGATGGAAACGGTGAGAGCAGCTGCAGCAACTGCGAGACCGTCACATCAGGTCCGAACGCAGGTTTTTTCACGTTGGAAAATGTTTTTTTCACGGGAAACCTAGGGCTAGCCTGTCACATGAAAACAGCTGGTAGCTATGGATCTCTCTATATGTACTGTATATGTATATATATGTGTGTGTGAACCAAATTCGGATTTGCAACATATATAGTTTAACCAACAAAGCGGTGTGGAATGAAGGTAAGCATAATAGGGAGACAATGTGGATGTTTCGTAGGATACACACCCAATAATAATCCATCTCCACTTGGGGGTTCCCGGTATGGTTTATGGCGGTTTGCCAAAAACATGGTGTCGGCTTCGGCCCATCCCCACATATGGGGCACATTTTTCCTACACAAACTGAGCCGGTCAGTTTAGGAAAAATACCAAGGTTTCAAATCTGTCAGAATGTAAGTTTTGGCTGGTAAAATCCCGTATGGTTCCCCAAAATTGGTTGTATAACCCACTTTGGTGGCTTACATCACAGTAAACCTCATAGTTTATGTTCAAACACCAATCCCTCGTGTTCGTTGGTAAAATGTGGATCTAAGCCCAGTTTCATCTAACCATGTCTTATAGTTATTTGATATTATAGACCCAACAAAAAATGGAGGATCTAAAATCCATGTTTGCCAATCATCCTTCATATATTTTACTTGTGATTTCTCCATAAAAATCTCCAATAGCCTTCGTTTTCCCATGTTTTTCCCATAGAATCTGCCCAAACATCTGAAAATCTGCCAGGTCTTCTCCGTTGGGTGGAATTGGACCTGGGTGCTGCGCGCACAGTGACGGAGGTCAGACTCTATGCACCCAGTGATGGTTTCTCGGTAGATCTCAGGTCTCTTATGGGAATTTTTCATGGTGATTTATGGGGTTTTAAAATAAATCACAATAGTTATTTTACCCTATAAATTACCAAGTCTATATATATATACATATAGTTATTTAGATGATATAGGTAATTTAATGTAGTTTATACTTCTGACTTTATGATTTATAATCATAGTTATTGTGATGATTATCATAGTATTCAGAGTTACTGTCATTGCGTAGATAATTATTGTACTATGTTTATTAGGATCATAGCAATTATAGCAACATAGTTATAATAGTAACTAATTTTGTGGTAATAGTAATTGATATGGTTATGGGTCAATCTTGGATAATCATGCAAATGATGGCTGGTAGTTCTGGATGTTCATCCCACGTAACTAATACATAGTTCTAAGATTACTGGTCTATAGAATTATTCGAATTTAACTAGGGTATATCAATTTTGATATGGTAAAAAATAGATACGTGATATTGTGTGATATAGCTAAATGGTGGTAATGATATGATAGCATAGTTCCCATGGTAGTTCCCCATGATTTGATGGAAGTGGCGCTCAGGTTTCCAAGTGCATGTGGCAACACTGCCCTGGCCCACACAGGGCAGTTCCTCACTGTGCCCTGGCGTGACATTCTGGGCGGCCGGAGTTGCAAATTTCTTTTTAATCAACAATTGAAGTCTCAACAAAAAACAATGTGTGTCTTACTTCCTAAGGTGACTCGCCGGTTTTTGCTCTTGCTGTTTGCCAAGTTTCCACACTTCGGGGTTTTCGGCTGGCCAGGTATGAGAGCACAACGGGAGACTGCAGCAGTGCCACCCGGCTCCATTGTTGCTCTCGGTGACCATGCAGGTCATGAAGCGTGAGGAAACTTCTGTGCAATATCCTCATATTTATCTCATACTACCAGCAAACCCTGACTTCCAAATTAATTTGAAATTCCATGCTCAGCTCGTTTGGAAGTTTTGGCCATGTTTTGGTTATTGTTTTATTTTTGCCTGTTTCACTGTTAATTTTCCAAATATTCAATGGTTTTCCGAGGTCAGCAAATGGGACATCTGGGACTTGCACCTCTGCGAGCGCGCCGCGGATCTGTTGGGCGTGACCTACAGCTCCTCCAGTTACAGCTCCGCGACAGGTACTTTGCACGGCTGTGTTTACGACAGCCTCTTGACGGCAGGTGATGCAGTCCAGAGAATGAAATCTATGGGGTGAGGTGAGGACAGTAACTTCAACAAAAATGATTAATTGTGGCAAAGCCAAGAAGAAACCTCTAATTTGAGATGTGCTTTTACCACCCAATTTTCCCAAAATCGGGGGTTTACTTGCCACAGGATCAGCCACAGGATCACATATTATTTCCCCACCGCCAACAAAAATGTTCCTCTTCGAGCTGTTCACCCAGGTTCCACCTCAACATTGGAGATCAAACTGGGTGATGCGCGATCCACTTTTGCTGTAGCTTGGCGGCTTTACTAACACTCCAGATCTTAGGTGGATTTCAGGAACGAAAACCCAATTGTTTTGCTACCTGACAACGTGCCGCTTGTCAGCCTTCCCTGCAAAAAAATATCTTAGTCTCAGAAGGCCGCAGATGTGTCAAAATAAGCGGTGCTTGAAACTGAATATATTTCTGTCTTCAGCGACCTTGCTGCTACAAATTTCTGCGCATGCTTCCATCATTGGTCTTCGCTTGGCAAAAGCACAACAGAAGTCCCAAATTGTTCGACGTAAAGGTGATTAAATTCTTCACATTTGCAAGTGGTTCAAAGCCACAATCAACCATGTCTGCCTGTCTTGCCATTGTCTTCTTAAATAATCTTTTCGGCATGGGTCCAGACTGTCAACCCCAAAATGGATGGGTTTAAATTGTTTTAATACCAGAAATGGCTAGCTTTTGAGAAGGATTGCTCCAAGCTATGAAAGGTGAATGATCAACACTGGTTTTTTTCAAAAATGACGGATGACTTCACATCTCTATGTCCCACATGTTGCCCTTATGGATTAGTTGAAGGGAACACAAAGAAACCGGAAGCCCTGTGATTTCATGGGATCCATGGAAAATCCATGGTAAATCCGGTTAAGATGTTCCATTCCAATCGACAGTGGGGTGTTTTTTGGCGACCGCTGAGTCCTCTCTGGCCTCACAGAGTGCCGTGAGCAGCACCACATTGAGCGGCACACAGACACGGATCTGTGGACCCTTGGCGCCCTTCACGCAGATTCAGGCTGTGAGATGGCAAAAATGGGTCAATCCATCAAATTTGGTGGTTTCTCATGATTTATCCAGAAAAAATGTAGATTTCCATGGAGATTTGCTGATTCAACTTGGAACTAAGAACTATGGTTCGGGTATGCAATGGTTGGGAAACATGACTCAAAATGGGAATGCCCAGGTTGATTGGCAATTTGATGAAAAAGCATGGATTTGATGAAACACAGAGAATACCCCATGATTTATGGTCAAGTGAGAAAGTGATGATTTTTTCCATAAGGAAGAACCGAAGGGTCCGGAATTTGGATCCCAAACATCCCATGGCTGTCCTGTGGCAGGATGGTTTTTGCGAAGACATTGGGTACCAGGCCATTCGAAGCCGCGTGCCACGGCGTCCAGGGAGTCGATGCTCAGGGTCCAACTTCAATATGTTGGTCACCAAGAGTGAGTTTGCTCTAGATTCATTCAACATCATTGAATCCCTTCCAATCCCTTCCAATCCCTTCCCCCAGGTGTTTCCCACTGGGCCCAGCCAGCAAGGTGCGTTGCGGCCTAGCCGCGCAGGCGTTAGGCATCAGCATGGGTGCGCACTCGTCTTCCGCCTCTCAAGTTGCTCCTGGAGGCGAGCACAATTTTCGAGGATTCACCCAAAAAAAATGTGGAAGTTCATGGGAGAATTTGGGTATAGTGCGGATAGCATGATATACATATATAATATACATATATAATACATATATAATACATATATAATACATATATAATACATATATGATACATATTATACACTATAGTGGTTTCTCCAACCATTTTGGAGGAAATGATCCATATTTAATGGAGATATCATGGGATACGATGGGCATGTGACCAACATTTGGGGAATATAATGGAATATGGTTTTAAGTCCGAATTCGGGGACATTGCAGTTACCCCAGTTGTATGGCCATTGATTTCGCGGGGAAAATGATGAGAGACCAGTGGATTGTGGGGTTGCCCTACTTGCAGACACATCCATGGAGTCAATTTTGTTCGGACCGTGCTAGTAAAATGGAAGTTCAATAAATTGTACCATATATGCACAGACATTTATATATATATAATGATCTCTGTTCCAGTTCCGTGCCAAAGATCTTGGATTCTACTCTGACTAGTATCACTTTTCAAAGCTGTGCAACGACTTATTACACCAAATTGCATGCGCAGGTTGCTATCAGTACACCACGGATTCGAGTGTCCGGATCAACCAAGATCAGACAGCAAAGGAGTCACTGGGCACGTCATTTTTGTTGTGGGATTTATCCCCAAATCATATGGACCTCAGTTTGATCACTGCTTGTTCATGCTGATCGATGAATCATGTTTTGTCAGGGGAGTTCCGTGAGATTTCCCATGTAGAAACATGACAAAGAGAGAGGTGATCTAATCCAGGAGCGGATGCAGAAGCCAGGAGACGTTCGGATCAACAACTTTGGGGTATGCAGATTGATCACTGCATGATTTCTCCATATTTCCCATGTTCAAATATCTTCGAAAAAGACTCTCCAAGCAGAGGTCCCATCCAGCCGAGGTATGTCAGCTCTTCGACCCTAGCGTCGCTGTGTCAATTGCCAGGCTCCTGTGTAGAGATGCTCGGCGGAAACGACGTTTGTCAAGCCATGGAACCCTGGTAAGAAAATAGCTAGAAAATAGCTGGGATTCATGGATGTTCATCCCAGAAATGGCATTGATAGGCATTGATCTGTAGCATTCTGGAGCCAAGAGGGGTAAATGGTTTGCTGTTAGGCATTGATCAGGGTTGTGGTTTCAGTCACCGAAAGCGCTGCAGCTAAGTTACTACATCTCCTACTCGGATAATGACATGGTCTCCGGCACAAGTGCCACAACGCAAAGCACCTGGGGCGATTGCAGCTTGGCAATGAGGAAGTCCAACCCAGAGGTACAAACATCGAAAAAGGGAAGAGTGATTAACAGTGATGAACAGTGATATTAACAATGCTTCATGGTTAGTAATGGCTATACTAGCCAATAATCATTATTGACCATTCAACAAATGGGTTCCCTTTTTTCGGACTTTTTCAAGTGTGCCAGGCATGAAAAGCTGCGCTTCCAGTTCAAGCTGCGGACTGTGGAGTTATGATTTGAGCTCCAGCAGCTGCAAACTCTACAACAGCGGAGCTGCAGGTGTGGAACACTGGGCACTTTGTGTGTCGTTTGAAAGAGGGTATACTTTGATGAAATTGAAGAAGTATGATGAAATTTTCATGAAATCATGAAAAGACGACTTTTACCAAAGATGGTTCTGCTGACTGAGCCAAGTGGTGACGGGACTGCATAGATGAGACGAATTTCCAAATCATGACTAGTGGGCTGTCACGAAGAAGTTTTTGATGTCCACGAACTCCCAGGTGATACAGAAAAACGACAAAACATGTTGTGATCCATGAGTAGTTCATCAGTGCAGTGTCCAATGTGTAGAGCACTGAAGATCTTTGTGGTGTCTGCTGCAGTCTCCGCTCCCGTGCTCAGGCTCCGCTTCTGCGGACGCGAATCTCATCTCTGGCCCAGCCTATTGTCAGGAGCGCAAAATTTCCTTGCAGCACAGATGTGGTATACTGTATCGGTGTACTGGTATACTTATGGTGCATCACTAAAATATAGCTTGGATGAGATGTATACTTTACATAATTTGGATAACTCACATATCAATACATATCAATCCTCCAATAAAGTTGATCGAAATGTGGCACTTCTGTAACCATCAGATGGTCGCCAGGAAGTCCCTGGTGTACCTTGCCGCGAAGAGCTGAGTGCATCCACAGGCGTTCCTGAAAAGATGAAAGATGTGGAACTCCTGAATCATGAGATGGAATTAATGTTAACCTGGTTTAATCCAAAGTTATATAATACGAAGTACCCTCTGGTTATGACTAACATAGCCATGGAAAATGGCCCATTTATAGATGGTTTGCCTATTAAAAATGGGGATTTTCCATGGCTATGTTAAATAACAAGATGGTTAAAAAAAAAAAGGCATTTTGGGGGCCAAAAACGGACACCTTCGGGGTGAGAATTGGCGCACTGCCACAGGTTGGAGCAATGCCACCTGTTTGGCACCCACCGTGGGTCGCTATGTGACCATTTGGACCAGTACCTCGGCATTTTTCGGAAATGGCTGTGATTGAAAAATTTATCATTTGGATTGTTTGATTGTGTCCTGAATTGGTCATTTATGGGTCATTTCTCATAGGAAATGAAGGTTTGAACCCTTTTAAACCACAATAAACCATAGAATTTGGGGGGAGGATTTCCCCAAAAAAAATGGCCAAGAAAGCCGAATTTGGCCAGGGCGGGCTTCTGGTGATATGAAACTTTGCGAGGCTGAGGCTAGGGGCACCGGGGCAGCTGAAGGGATCTGAAAGTTGTGAAGGATAGAGGCGTTGGATATTTTTTGTTCACAAGATGTGTCGTGTCAGAGTTGATGCCCCTAACACTGTCAGGGTATTAACAAAAGAAGTCATTAGATTTTACATGATTTTACCATGTTTCTCCCACTATGCCCAGGTCCGCGGGGGTCTAGCACCGCGGCTACCAAAAACCTTCTACATCAACTCTGGGTGTTCTGGTGCCAGTGTCGCAGGAACGGAACTGGGGCCATGATATCTTGATCGTAATATGTAGCATCTCAGGATATCATGTAGTTTTTTGATGTGTTTTGTTCTCAGTAAATAAAGAACTATCAGATGTCATCAGCATGTCAGTATCTCATACATATCATTGTATATCATTGTATATCATCGCATATCATTGTATATCAGTAAATGGCACACAACATGGATCTGCTTAGGCTTCAATTCTTGAGTTGACTGGATGCACATTGCTGGTCATGTTTTGGATCAAATCGCAGGAAACTTCATCCTGAACGGCAACCAGGGCGGTTTCCCGGTCTATCACTACCCTCAAGAGGAGCTACTGGAGATGGTAAACCCTTTTGGTTGATCTTCTGTTGGCGTCGGTTGGCGATTGCCAGGATGTTTACGCAGTTGAAACTGGAAAAGAGACAGCCAGCTTCACCTACGATCCCACTGCACATCGATGGGTGCCTCGATTGCCGCTGATGAATCAGGAGTTCCTTTAGATTTTTGGAGAATTAATTCGAATAGATGCTACAACCACTCTATGGGTAGTTTTTCCCTTGCTCCCTCAAGGTTCAAAGCTTTTCGTGCAACACACTGAGTTCAAATATGTTCAAGTGCTTCTTTTCGTTTGGGCGCTCCAAAGCACATGAGATGCCACCCCCAATGTTTGCCCATTTGCATCATGTGCCAAGGTACTTTCCATCTCTACGGGAGCAGTGGCCTACGCTTATACCGCGGCCACTCTGCCAGCAGGGGCGCCTTGGCCAAGCTTTCACAAGCAGAATCTCACCAAACTGAAAGAGCGTATGAAGGACGTATGAAGGACGTATGAAGGACGTATGAAGGACGTATGAAGGACGTATGAAGGACGTATGGGTCGATCCTCATGATCTAATGGTAATTGATAGTAATTGCTAATTTACATGCTTCTAATACGTTTTAATGGTGACTGTTGTGTTGCAATGTCATCAATATCAGCTTGGACCGATGGAATTGTGTAGCTTTGCACGAAGCATGCAGTCCCTGCAAGGCCTTGGTGATGACAGCAGAAAGTGGCACCTCCTTGAAGTGTCAGCAGCCCTTGGTACGACCTGATCCGGCAGAGAGTCACCCAGCACCAGGCTTTAGGAGATCCCAATGGGATCCCAATGGGTAACCTCTGGTAAACTAACATAACTATGGAAAATCACCATTTTTAATGGGAAAATCCACTATAAATAGCCATTTTCAATAGCTATGTTAAATTACCAGAGGGTATAATTTCTCCCAATGTGGCAATGGTAGGAGTTCTGTGACCACTGCCACTTTAAGGCTGCTCTTGGCGTTTCGGTTTCAGTCAACGTTCAGGGAAATACGAGTGCCGTCCCTGGGCTGAAATGGCTGCAGATGTTGCAGGCCTGCACTGTTAGATTTCGGCAGCTGTGAGCCCAAACTTGTTATTTCAGGTGCCAAAGGAGTTCTTTTGCTGTTTAGTTCATGGAGAAATTTAATGAAGCTGTTTGAACTACTGGAAGTGTAAAGATTGACAAGCTGGCAGCTCAAAAACAAGACTTGGGTGATTTTTCCTCTGGATTTCACATTGATTCAGTGCCTGTCTTCCAAGGAGATGGAACTCTTTGCGATTCAGACTGCTGTTCCAACAATGGAGGCGCAAGATTGGGCTCGCAAATCAAACCCTTGCAGCTTCACGACTGTTGGATGTAGAAATGTCCCAAAATGAGCGACCCCAAAAGCCTGTTGTTTCAACCATGCTACGTCACATGTTTCTTTGATTTTGTTTGATATGTCTCCTCATAGTCACTCCCATTAGTAACACTCAGATGGTGCTGATGGCGCCCCCTCCGATAGGTCTCTACCGTTGTCCCTACAACTTGCCCATCATGTGCGAGACAGCCACCTGGCAGTAAAGAATGCATCGCTAAACCATTGCCCTAACTGCAATATGTGGCTCCACCAGAAGCGAGAAATCAAGTTATATCAAGTTATCCATCATCAAGGTCTATGGTTCAGTGCTTTTTGGGATACAACCTTTTTGAACTGGGCCATGGGTTTGATATATCAGCAACATCTGGCCACTGAGGCCACCAATGGGTTGTACACCTGTGCAACGGATTGCTCCGCCACCGGTGGGCCACGCAAGTGTCAAGTGCCTTGGCGCCGGATGCCTCCAAATTCGTCGATTTTGGGCAAAATTGTTCTACCTCGACTCCCTCGACCCATAGGAAATGGATCAAAAATAGCAAAATTCACCAAGTCCAAAATGTTCATCCAAATTGTTTTGTGGCTCCCAAACTCAAATTCCCAGGCCAGCGATTCTTCAGCCAGCAGCTGTTTCGCTTCAGGAGCCATACGGATCCAACTTTTTGATGCGTCGATGTGTAGCTGCCGTATGCTGCCGTAGCTGTCGCGATAGGAGTGAGCGGCATGAGTTATTCCACGGTGATGACAGATGGAACTCTCACCGAGTCCAGTGCCGAGGACCTTTTTCGATGCTCTCCATTCCGTTATACTGTGAATACCCTCTGGTAATTTAACATAGCTATTGAAAATGGCCATTTATAGTGGATTTTCCCACTAAAAATGGTGATTTTCCATAGTTATGTTAGTTTACCAGAGGGTAACATTGGCATATTATCATCATATCATCATCATATCATCATCATATCATCATGAGTGATGAAACATTGGATCATTGATGGTTTTTGCAGATTTTTTTGAAGGAACTTCCGCTGAGTTTGGCAACGGTTTGCTACTCTTATTGCTGCCACTCCATGTTTTTCGGCTGTTTTGTATCAGCTTCCTGGTAGGACTGTCAGCTACGTTGTCGCACTACGGGAGGGTGTGCACATTTTTCATATTACCCGTTATCAAACACGAACAACTGTCACTTGCCTCGCAACAAATTTTGCCTCGTAGAATTTGTTGGGGTGGAATCCTTGAAACTGTGAGTGCGAGACAGGGTTGGAAAACATAACCACACGGGTTTGTAAAAGATGTGTTCAACTTATTTTCCACATGTCACTTATGTTTGTTCTTTTTTTTTCAAACTTGTGATTCCTCGGTTGTCAAGGCAAATTGCACGATTCCTTGGCTGCAGCAGCTTCAGAATCAGGAGCATTGCAACTGTGTGATGCTGTTCCACTGGCTGAGCGGGGAAGATCTGTCTTTGCAGGAACGACATCGGGCCCTCCAACATGCTTGGCTGCTGTGACAACGGTGGATAATGCAACTTAGCTCAAGATGTTTATGTCCCAGATTGGAGCGAGTCACAGCAACATGTCACTTGGGAGTTGGGCCCAGTTGGACCCAGTTGGGCAGCGTAGAGCGGGAAACGAGTCGGAAACGAGGTCAATCCTGATCAGATTGGATTCTTCCGAGTGCACCCGAGCTGCATGAGGATGAGCAAACAGAGAAGCACTGGCAGATCTGGCAGATGTTGAAGGAACTGCTATGGAGCTGTTATGAAACTGCTATGGCACTGCCAAAAAATGCTCACAAGACACAACAAGACACTTCAGTATCCAACTGTGAGATCCCCGTGGCTTTCAGGTACTACCTTTGTACCGATTCGAGCGGATTGTCAGTTGGAACGTCCCGGGTTGTCGAAGTGGGTTGCGAAGGACCCAATCCATCTGGCACCTTGATGCAAGGAATATGCAAGGAACAAAACAGCCGCCTTTCTGGGAAATCCGGACCACATCCTCCACCCTTTTTGAAGCTAAAGTTCACTCAACTGGTTTCTACTGCCGATAGAGATACTATTAATAATATTAATATCCATTAATATTGATATCTCTTGATCACCATCTGTTTGCTACCCTTCCATGCAGGTCTACTTAATACGGCCAGACATGCTTGGGTGTTGGCCATGTTCATATTGAAAAGACTGGGCATTACAAACTGAGCTTCAACCATTTTCGTCAAGTGCTGCCTAGCATTATGGAATTTCATAAACCCATTGACAGCCCATTAACAGTGGGCTCCCGAGGTATTTATGGTGGCAACATTGTGACCTGCGAGACCGTGCAGTCAGGACCGGCAGCGAGGGCGGGGATGGCCGGGGATAGCCGTGGATGGCCATGGTGGCGCTGCCAGGACCTGCGAAAGTCAATGACTACTTGGCGTGTTTGAAAATCTGCACTGCCGACAATGCTTGCCACTCGGCCGCGAGGCACCCCAGGCACCCGAGGCACCCGAGGCACCGAAAATCGCTGGAAGATGGGGAAGATGGGGAAGATGAGGAAGATGGAAGCAGAACATGAAATCTTTTTCAGTGAAGAGCATCGCAGTATTGTCTAGCTACTTCAGTTCTACAATTATCATCTGTGCCATAGTCACAAGCTGAATTATATATATATTATATTTATTTTATATACATATATATATATATTTAATATATATGTGTATATATATACATATAAATATTAAAGGATGGTCATCAATCCATTCACAGGGATTTACATAACCATTGGAAGGATTCCCATTATGGGATGGATAACCAGCAGGACCATGGCAGGCTCATCGATTGAGCTCAGGTGAGACCTATGAGTTCTTGGGATTCAGCACGAATACTGCGGATGGAGGAAACTGTACCACCTGGTCCGGCTGCGATGGCGTCTATTCCGAAGATACCAACACACTGCGGCAGGTGGGGAGATGAAAATCGCAGCAACAGTAGCAATATCAATAGTTGGCTATGGCTCAAAACGTTTGACCCTCACTATGGAATGGTTAAGTAAGTTAAGCATGGTTTTATACTAAATGAGCTGTGTGGCTCCAGTGTGATGCAGTACCCCAAGTTTGATCAATGGCAAAGGTTGGCTACTGTCAGCGCATCAACCACTATCCCAAGATCTTTGTGACGGCATCGGATCGCACTGTGAACATCGGTGTTGCCTATGTAGAAGGCGATCAAGACGGGTGAAGGGAAATAGCATTTGAAATGGCACCTAAAAGAAAAGCATGAAGTCGAAGGCTGACATTTCAGATAAGCGGTGACGTGTTACATGGACTTCTTTGGCAACCGTGGCTTCGACTGTCTCTTTGATGCCTGTCGCAGACAGTTCTCTTTGACCTGAGCCCACAGTCACAGTATGTCACAATCACAGTGCCTCGTGGTATGCAATTGCTTTTCATTCCAAGTATTGAGATGTGTTGTTTTTTCATTTTTTTCGGATGTCCTTCTGTGTACATCTTGCAGGAGCTGTGACTTGCACGGACTACGAGGATCCTTATCCTCCTAATCCTGTCACCGTCACCGAATTCGACAACAACGTCGCCGGGGAGTACTTCTTCCAATACAGCTGCACGGAGAGCTGGGAAAAAGCGGTGGGAAATACCTACATGGATTGCGACAAATAGATACACATATACTAGTATAATTACACATAGTTGTTGAACATTGTTGAGCTTCAGTATCATCAGAACTTGCTGCAGTTCGGGGTCGGAAGGGAAATAGAGCCTGGACTTGGATATTACAATTGCAACGTATTGCAACAATGACATCTTGCACATCTCGGTTTGCAAAAGATGTGTTCGGCCCCAAGCTTTTCAAGCCAGGACCAAATCGGACAGACCACCTTGGGAAATCGGACCGTCACCGTGAAAGCCAATTGCGCAGTACCTTCAGGTGCCCCGGTGCCACTCGGTGCCACTCGGTGCCACTCATCACTCAAAGCTTTCGGGCTTTGTTTCAAAAGAGAAAGTTCTGTGCGATGTGCTTTGTGTTGCTTTCCATCGCCAAGTTCATGTTCATGAGACTTGCGGCAGGTATCAATAATTCGGCTGACACCCCATGTTCAGAGGGCAGTGGACCATTTGCTCACGGGTCCACTTGCACACCAGTTTGCAAAGATGGTTATACCAGGTCACGCCCCTTGGCACTATCCACCAGATCAGATGTTGTGCAAATTTCTGTGCCTTCCTCTCATCATTGTTGGAGCTTCTGCCACTTCTGCCCTGAGTTTCATTGATGACTTGCACTACCACAAGTGATTCAGATTATCAATCGGATGCCTGGTGCGGGTTGGGATCGTTGGGATCGTTGGGACCAAAAAAAATTGGGTTCACAAAGGGGATAGAATCGGATAGAGCCAATAGATGAGAGACATCTCTTTGTCGTAGAGATATCGCCAACGAACACGACATGGTGAGTCTCATGATTCCCATTGTTTCACATAAGTCTCAAGCTGCCAAGCAACCTGGTTTGTCTTGAGTTTGGATGGAGTTGCAAAGGATAAGTAAGAGCTAGGCCCCCGATCAGCATTCTTGGTGCCCCTTTGCTTCCAGAGCTTCACTTGCAAGTTGGTATGACTGGTATGAAAATATGCCAAAAAATGAACTGGACACAGTCTGTGCATGTCGCTCCTCACCTTGTACCGTTTGTGCTCAGCATGGAGAAATGAGCCGAAATGAGCCACAGCTCCCCGCAGCAAGGACTGGGATAAAGGGACCTTCATTTGCGGTGACTCCCAATGTGACATCTCCACTGTAAAGGGCTCCATCAAGAACCTCGCGGAATCCTCCGCAGCTTGGCTTCAAGCCGGTTTGTTTCGAATCTGTTTTGGCTAGGTGTCCATTGTCCAAATCCAAAGGTTGAAAATTGTTGAAATATGATAAAGAGGTAGATCTTCTGAAAGATTCAAGATGTCAAGATGTTCTGGGCAGCCATGCCTCGTTTTTGGAGCGCTTCAAGTGAATCGAGGATGGCTCGGATGTTCCCGGATGTGTGGAGGGAGATACCATTGTGTCCGGTGCCACCTGTACGCCCAACTGCAAGTGACCCAGCCCAATTGGGGGTGGTTAGCGGATGGTTTGATTGATGGATTTTGAAGTTTTATTCTTGATGAAATCCGTTCTCAGTTGCTGAGGGGAAGGCCGCCTAGGCCTTATGATCGGAGTGTGACACCTATTCCAGACCGGTTTTTCTTCCCATCCTTTTGTAAACCATGGCGAAACATGGCCATCGCCAAGGACAGCAGTCGGCACCAGCTTCATTGCCGACGTGACATCCCTGGCCTGTGACCGGGGGAACTTCACACCGGTGACCTACACCTGCAACGAAGTGGCTTATGTGCCGCAGTATGTGACCTACTCAGCCGCCTGGTGCGATGTGTATTGGATGGTTCTGGTTGTGACTTAGTGGAAACGTCGTAACACAACAAGACTTTGAGCAAAAATGGTAGAATGTGGTGATAATCATGAAAACTTCAATTGAGCCTGTAGAATTTATGCATGTCACCGATGTTCATGGGAAACTTCACGACTTTTGCGCGTCCACAAAAACACTCGGAAGGAGCAGCTTAGCAAGTTTCTTCTGTTATCCCAATGGCTCCGAAGACAAGTAGACACGGCCAACTTGTTTCAAGGTGGATTGAAAGCAAAATTGGTCTTCTTATTTGTACAGATATCCAATCAAAATATATACACTTCCTTAACTGTTGGCAATTTAGAGATCCAATGAAAAGGGTACATTGTGGATGCCCCTCATGGACATGAGTTTCAACATTCGAACTGTGGTCTTCCTGAAAGGATTGTTTCATTCAGGGTTTGGTTTTCATGAAGTTCCCAATCGTTTGCCAAACTATCCGCAGAAGCAATGCAGAAGCCACATTCAATGGTAAAACATGGTAAAACATCATAAAACATCCGCAGTCATCCCAAAGCTTTGGATTCGCTCCGAGTCACGCGATGTGGATGCCATTGTTGTGACTTGGGCCGCTGGAAACCCATCCGATTGTGCCTTGGTGGCCAAAGCTCAAGCTGCATGGAAAATTATGGATTCAAAACTAAGTATTGGAAATTTTCTTGGAAAAATATTGAAAACGTGATGAAAGAGTTGCAACTTTGCCTCAAGGATGAATTGAATAGCCAAAAACGGATTGTGACGATGAGTTTCTTTCGGCTTGAGGTGGATTTACCAACTGGGCCTTAGAGTACATCCTCGTCACCTCAAACACTGGTGAGACCGCTTGGGCGGACTATCAAGCGCTGCCTGGTTGAAAACTGTGAGCATAGATAGACTTGATAACCGTTAATCGATTTCATGGGAATTTCCTGGTTCAAATTCAACATCACGAGTTCTTCTGTCAACAACTACGGCACATGAAGATGTGCCACATGGCAAATTGGTACCATTTCAATCATTTGGAACCTTTTTTGGCTTTGATAACACGCTTGGATCATATGCGGCCACAGCTGCGAAACAAGGAATCCGAATTGCGGAACCACAGCCCTGACGGCCGCTTCAAGGACATCCGCTGAGGTTTGGCTTGCTGTAAACCTTTCGAAACTGTTCGGATCCACAACAAGGGAAGAGATTGGCTTGCTTCTGCTTTACTTGCTATACTTTTACACTTCTTATACTTGCACCCCATCTGATTTGCACGAAAGGAAAAGGTTTGAGCACTTTTCTTCAGTGCGAGGACCAGCATTTTGTCCTGCACAGCCAACACCTTGGCCGAGGGAAGCGGCTACAAGTTCCGTGTTCGAGAGGCCGGGAACGGCCGGGAACGGCCGGGAACTGCAGGTTCTGCAAGGACCAGAGGTTGGGTTCAGTGCAGTTGGAAACCATTTCGACCAGAGTGAACTGTCGCCAGGAATGCAGCAACACGGATCTCAATGGAGAAGCTTTGATTTGAGACGTCACCTTTTGTGTTATACTAGCGGTGCTAGTACAGGTCATACAGGCTGGATATGTCAGGGTGTCACCTCGAATGTCACCTCACAACGAGACATGGGGAGGGAATGGGGGCGGAATTAGGACACTGAATCCATCTGAATCCTTTGCTCACCTTGCAGCGCTAAGCCGCTAAGGGCTGGCAATACTCAGAGGAGATCACCACGAAAACACTGACACCGCCAGTGACACTTGGCTGCGGTATCTGTGGTGCAGTGTGGTGCAGTGTGGTGTGCTGAAATGTGCTGAATATGTCAAACATTTGAAGGTTCCAAATGATTTGCCCTCAAATTCTATGAGTTGAGATGCTTGTAGGACCTGTCGCCAGGACTTCAAAAGTTCCACATCCTATCTCATGTGTTTTGGTCATCCGGGACGCAATGCGGAAGAAGTCCTACGTCATGAGTGGTTGTTTAATTTTGAAATTGCAAGCAGGAAGAAAGGTTCCACCTTTCCAATGGAAACACTATATAATTAAATCAATTAAATGTCCTGAATCCTTTTGTCAGTGTCCTATCATGTTGCTTGGGCCGATTTGTCAGATTTTTTGGGTTCCGACTACCTATCCACAGGAGAGGACAAACTACCTATCCAAAGGAGGAACCATATGACATGGAACGCAAATAAAAAGTTGCTCTGACACCCAAAGCCATGCACTTTTGACCAACAGCCCTTCCTAACATTTTTACATGTCCTTCCACGCTAGGCCGTAGCACCTAACAACTCCTAACTCACTGGGACTCGCAAGTCCTGTTTCAATCTATTTGATGTGAGGGTTGTAGAGATGGTTTACTATGGTTCAATAGCTAAATGAGGTCATTTGGCGACATGCCTGTGTGTTTCCCTGTTCACTTGCAATACCCTGAAATCGGTGTAACTACTTAAGCCTACTATAAAATCATGCCAGGTGACTGGTGACCTACGGTGTTAGGTTTGTTGGACTGTTGGACATGGATATCACCTGGATATGTAACGATATGGATATGTCGGATATGTTACATGAATTTACATGATATGTTGGACATTGTCAAATTGTTGGATCATTTGTTGGATCATTTGGCTGCTCCAGGACCATCTTCACCTTGCCCAATGACGATGTCTATGACTCCCCGGGCAGCATCATGGTGGCCTTCGACCAAGCCGTGGTGCCGGGCATGGTCGGTCGAACAGTGGAACTGGTGAAGCCTTTCGGCCAGTGACGGCCAGTGGTTGTGATAAGGCTTGAAGGATTTTGGGCATGCGATTTCGATAAAACATGTGTATCATGTGTTATATATATGTTGGAATGTTCAAACTCTGATGATTTGAAAGATCTGATGAGTTTGGACATTGAAAACAGTTGAAATCTGATGGTGAATGGCATCTACCCGTCACTAACTCAATCAAAGGTTGCAGAATGCACGCAAGATGCTACGAGCTTCACCAGCACGTCCACACCCGGGCACTGTGCTTGGTTGTTGACATCTTCTGCAGGGACCTGCTTTACCTGGTCAGCATAGCTCAGGTCTGGCGAGAACTGCTTGGCTTCGGCTGATGGCACCTACAACTACACCAAGACGACCTCCGAAATCTCAAAGGTCTCGTTGGACGGTCAGTCCGGCATGGAGATCGCAGGCTGGACACGCACCCACACAGCTGAACACGTTTAAAAACAAGCAGTGAACAGGCTGGAGCCAGGCTGGATCCAGGCTGGAGCCTCTGTTTGCTTCTGAGGCTCTCGAATTCTGATCATTACACCTCCCACCGCGTATTGGTCCGGCAGTTGCGTTTACAATGTCTCGTTCCAGCAGGCCCGGTCATGGGTTGCGCAGGTTGGAACTAGTGACAGGGATGGCGCGGTTTGTTGTGGCTAAGAGAAGAGGCTTTTGATTGATCTCTTAATGCCTGCGCTTATGGCTGTACTTGCTAGGCAAGCATCTATCCAGACACCACCGGCACCATCAAAGAATTAGTGGCATTTTGGTTCAATTTCACCTACATCGAAGTGCCACCGACACTGTCATCCATCATCCGCAACGACGCTTGCCACAATACGCTGTTTTGGTGTATTTTGCAACGGTGGCAGAGAAAGTGCACTTATCCCGCAAAGGGCAATTCGACTTGCAACCTGGTGGGACTCTTTTCAATGGATGTTCGATGGGGATGGCCAATGAACCAGCAACCCTGTGAATCCCGGCTTCCCCTTGTCAAGGACACGGGAACAACCTCCACGTCCATTTCGCAACTTGGTATTTTACCTGGTCACCAAACGTGAACAATGTGAGGGCCAACTAAATACACTTTGTTTCAGGGCTTGGCATCGTTTTCCTCCTTTTAAAGAAGACTAAGAACCTGGGTCGCCGGTGAAACGAAGATCTTCCAGCACTCAGGTATACCATCATGTACGACAGGAGGAGATCAAAGAGCTGCAAATTCACCAGTGCAGCTTCTTTTTGCCATCTCTAACCCCAGCAGCTCCAGCTCCAGGACCCAGATGAACTGCACAGCCGCGCCCAAAGATGCAACAACTTGTGCAACGGCACAAGTTACCCAACAGCTGTCCCCAACCGCATCCAGGAGGTGTCACTTGGCCATCTTGGCATTTCGCAGATTTAATCTGGCCCTCAAACCCGAACCTAAGCCACCTAAGGTGAATCGCGGAATTCGACCAGCGACATGATTCAGGAGCGGAGTTACTGAGTTGTGCTGGTATGTGCCGCTTAAGTTGATGCAATTAATCCTTTGGGATGTAAGCAATGTAAAGGCAGGATCTCTGGGAAAATCCATGAAAATCCTCCACGTTTGAGCTTCCCACAGCGACACCCTTTGGAGGAGCTCGATGAACCTATGAGTTTTACCATTAGCGACCTCTATCCGAGTTTTTTGGCGGAACAGATGTTCAGACTGAGCTGAGCATCCCATCCTATTCTCTTCATGCTTACCAGCTTCAAAGCTGATCCATAGCCAGCATACAATTCTTCAGAATATCGAAATACCATGAAAATAAAATGAAATACCATCAACTTGTTGCAACTCTTTGCGCATCATCTTTGATCATATTTGAGCCCATGCTGAGATGTGCAGTACTTCGTGACGTGTTCTGGGTGGATCCCCGGAAAGTTCTGGGTGCCAACGGTCACTTGGCAACACCGAAAACGGGGTAAGAGCTGGCAACACCAAGACCAGGAAAGCCGATGTGGATCCGAGATATCCGAATCCGAGGTGGATATCGCAACCACCTGGAGCAGTGCGCAAACAGTCACCACGTCGGAAGATGCTCGCACAAGACGTTCCGGCAGGGTCATGAGATGTCATGAGTGAGATGAGGATCACGATGATCAAAGTGATGAAATGCTGTGAAGAACGGAAACAAAAGTAATACGATCACATACGATACGTACACAACATCACGCAACATCACGCAACAAAATACTAAGTCCAAGATGTCCAAGGACACAGAGAGCGGGATCTCCAAGTTTATGCTCACGGTCTATGCGGTGTGCACAGATGGTTCCATCAAACAAACTTATCAGGCTGAAATGAAGACAAGAAACTTAGCAGCATGAGACGCGTGAGTCGTGAACCATTATAAATTATGAACCATCATGAAGGTTCAAGGTTCATGAAGTTGGGAAAGTTGAGCAAAGATAGCAGCACAGGAGGTTGGATTTGGACAAAGCACTGCACCTGAGGTGAATTTGAGTTGGGATACACTGCCCAGATCGATGAGTGGATTGCAGCCTGTCAACCAGGCTGCGGCTGCTCCATTGGAGGGTTCCAAAAAATGTCCTGACGAATGGTTACAATATTGACAATATTCAGCTTCTTGATTCAATTCATTGTCCTGTGCAATCCTTTGCTTGTGTCAGTCTTGAAGTGCACGGCGCCAGGTGTGAGTTTGCAGCTGTCTGAGAGTGTGAATTTCATCTTTGAGGGCACGGTTTCGACAGCGCCACCGCAAAATTAGCCCAGGCTGTCAACCTAAAAAGAAACCCAAATCTTGTGATCCGTAATCTGGAGAAACCAATGGCTTTGGGGTCCCCGAATGTTGGAAAAAAGCAAATGACTGTCGCAATATCTGGGATGATTTTGCAGATATCGATATTTGATACGTCTTAAGACGTCTTAATGTTCTTGGACAAGTGACTCAGCGAGGTTTGGAGGGTGTCGCTGCAGCTGCTGTGGTGCCATGCTAACCCTTCCGTTGGTGCCATTCTCTTCATGACATGTTTCAACAGGTTTGACATACTTGGCCTTTTGAGTACTTGCAACGACATTTTATATTTTTATCTTTATCCTTGCTACATTCAGGTTGCTGTGCAACCATTAGCCTACAGTAATCCATGAAACATGGAGCTCCGATTGAAATTTCAGGTGAGCGAGAACGCCTACGTGAATTGGGAAGTAGGGCCAAATCACACCGTCACCTACACGAAGCCAGCCGATGCAACTGAAGCTTGAGTCATGTGGAGAAGATTTTTTAACTTCGTTTGAGTGATTGCCTCGTATTGGGACCTAACTTGTGGTGAAGCCACTGGGATGCCGACTGAACATGACTGAACACAGTGAATTTTTGGCATGGCACTGATTGCACAGTGCAACTAGGAGAGTGCCATCGTGACTTCATATTTGAAGTTTGCTGTGCAGTCCCTGTCATATTTGCAACTTGGCTGGGGATCGAAAATGCAGTAGGATCTTAGGAGACCAAGCATTTGCAGGAAAAGAATATCAGAAAACTGTGTTAAAACATGTTTCTGCTGGGACACTTGCCGCACACTCTTGGCATTGTAACAATGTAGCTTCAGTCTCGAGTGTCTCAACCAGCATCAGGCAAGGAAACACCCTTGTCACCAATCTGCAGAACTATCAGGCCTGTGTGTGTGACGCTGATAAATGACCACGGTGTTATAATTATCGCTGGTACCAGGTCTTGGTCACCGTGGTGGATATCGGGTTCACCTTTGAAGAAGTCTTCGCTAGCTCTTCCAAGGTCTATGAGATGATTAGTGCCTCGGTGTCCAGCTGTGGGGCAAAAGTCTTACAACCGGCGACCACAATCAATTAATTACCGAAGGAAGTTTAGAAGTCAAACTTCCGACAATATGGACAGATGAAAAGCAGAGGTGGGAAGAGTCAGAGAAGAGAAGAGAAGAGAAGAAGAGAGAAGATCAGAGAAGAGAAAGTGTCCGAAGAAAGAAGATCCAGGTGCACGAAAAGGTAGGAAAGTCGCGAAACACTGTGTTTTTCCAATGATTTGTGGCTCCGGAGGGTCGAAAAGTAGGCTCGCTAAAGCGGCGGGTGCGGAGCCAGCTGGCTAGATGAGAGATGAAAAATTGCACGCCGTTGTGGCGCGAAGCACATTTGCAAGTGAAAAAGCTAAAAACACCCCAGCTTCGGAGCACTTTTCGAAGTTGCGATGTCGAGAAATTGCACGCCGTTGTGGCACGAAGCACATTTCGAAGTAAAAATGCACAAAACACATCAGCTTCGGAGCACTTGTAGAAGTTGCGATGTCGGAAAAGTGCACGCCGTTGTGGCGCGAAGCATATTTCCAAGTCAAAAGTGTAAAAAACTGACGGGTTCAGGGCACTTTTGGAAGTTGGGATGTCGAAAAAGTGCACGCCGTTGCTGCGCGAAGCACATGTCGAAATCAAAATGTTACAAACACCACATGCTCGGACCACTTTTGACATTCAGATGTCATGTCGCGTGGCAGGTGCAAGGGATTGTGCACCTTGTCAAGAGTGAGCAAAATGTGAGGGTTTTGTAGCAGTTTCAAAAACGATGGCAGGCGTGGAACATTTGAAGAGGATCCGGAAAGATGCATTTCGCGTGGCAGGCGCTGTACAAGAAAGAGACATGCTCATCAGAGATGTTAGGAGGTCAGGGCGCTGATTTCCTGAAAGGGGGTACATTTTGGAGCATCAGATCTTCAGTTTTGGGAAGATGATTTTGCGTGACAGGTGCAGCACTTCGTATGACCTGGCATCACTTTTTCCTGGCAAGCGCAGTACTTTAGACAGCTGGAGTGGAAAAAACGCAAAACGCATTGGTACGAGGCCATCAGCTCTGCACTCAACTTTCCATTTTTGAAGGAAGTCTCGCAGAATTGTTTCGTTTTTGTTGTTGTCAACTTCGAAAACTGAGGAAGTCTCGCAGACTTGTTTTCTTTTTGATGTTGTCAAGTTCAAAAATTGAGGAAGTCTCGCAGAATTGTTTCGTTTTTGATGTTGCCAAGTTCAGAGACTGAGGAAGTCTCGCAGAATAGCTTCGTTTTCAAGCTTGCAGATAGACATAGATAGATAGACAACTGCAACTACAAGTACCACTACACTACACTACTGCTACAACTACAAGTACAAATATACTATGCTACATTACACAACACCAATTACACTACACTACACTAACTACATCTAATTACATCTAATTACACCTAATTACACTACACTACACTAATTACACTACAACTACAACTACAACAACTACTACTACGACGACGATCACCACCACCACCACAGCTACAACTACAATTACAATTACAGCTACACTACATTACACTACAAGACACTAATTAAACGGCGGTACATTACGCACATACAACTACATCTACACTACATTACACTACACTACACTAATTACACTACATTACACTACAACTGCTTCTACCACTACATTGCACGACACTACACTACAACTACAACTACACTACAGTAGGCTACAATACACTAGACAACACTAGACTACACTACACTATACCACGCTACAGTACGCAACACTACAGTAGACTACAATACACTACAGTAATTACGCCACACCACTACTACAACTGCAACTGCAACTATACTACACTAATTACACTACATTACAACTACAACTTCCAACTACAACTCCATTACACTACCACTGCAACTACACCTACGACTACAACTACAACTGCAGTACACCACACTACATCCAGGAGTTGTGGTGAGGTGGCCACTGCAACCATTGGAACCATTGCAAAAAAAAACGGCTCCAACTACCTGTCGGTCCATCAGTGGCTTTGCTCTGCCATCCGTGATTCGCAACAACCAACCTCCCCTATAGGTTTCCTATTTTTGAAACTTCCGCCACCGCCTTGTGCGGTACTACTGGTATTTGATGAATTTTGATTACCTGTTGTGGGGAAAGTTGCTTATTTCCAGAATTTGCAGTGATTGCCACGATTTTGTTGATTGCTGGGAGCAAGTCCCTGTCGAATATTGGGATTCCCCTGCTCGACACACATGGGATGTGTGGCCCTTCAGGTGGTCTAAGCTCTGTGGCACCAATGTATGGGAGCACCGGAGATGCATTACCCACGGGCTACGAAGAGCCATCCGGTGGCAGGGGATGGGCGGCCGGATGCCATAAGATGTAAACCGTAAGCAGTCAAAAGCGTCAAAAGCTGCACAGGGAGGATTCTCCAAGCGATGAAACTTTCACAGTTGTGCCCCTCCTTCCCTTTCCCCTCTCCCCTGCTGTCGTAACTTCATGGTCACAGGCTTAATTCCCCCCTGGGGCCTTTTGCCAGCCCCAGCCCGAGCGGGCCTGAGGCCTGAGCTGTTGCATTTGACCATTTGATGAGATGTATGTTTATTATGACCTGCATGTGGGTTGTTTCTTTTCCTCCTCCTTGTGTGGGATCTTTTGTTTGTGGCTCACCATGATGTCGCATCATATATGAATATATCTTCCCAACAACCTTGATGGTGGCGTATGAATCAATTCGGCAAAATAGCTCCACGTTGTGCGTTACGGTGGAGGCATCATGGCTGCCACCATCGTCATCATGGTCATAATCGTCATCACCATCACCATTTACAATCGTCACCCGCGTCCTTCACCGTCATCACCACCATCATCAGTCAACCGATTGAATGATTAAATTCATTCGCAGTTACCCAATTAACCAATCGATCAACTGTTTCTTCTTCTTCTTCTTTCTTCTTCTTCTTCTTTCTTCTTCTTTCTTCTTCTTTCTTTTTCTTTATTCTTCTTATTTTTCTTCTTCTTTTTCTTCTTCTTCCTTCTTCTTCTTCTGCTTCGTCCTTCTTCTTCTTCTTCCTTCTTCTTCTTCTCCTCCTCCTCCTCCTTCTCCTCCTCCTTCTCCTTCTCCTCCTCCTCCTCCTTCTCCTTCTCCTTCTCCTTCTCCTTCTCCTTCTCCTTCTCCTCCTCCTTCTCCTTCTCCTTCTCCTTCTCCTTCTCCTCCTCCTCCTCCTTCTCCTCCTCCTTCTCCTTCTCCTCCTCCTCCTCCTTCTCCTTCTCCTTCTCCTTCTCCTTCTCCTTCTCCTCCTCCTTCTCCTTCTCCTTCTCCTTCTCCTTCTCCTTCTCCTTCTCCTTCTCCTTCTCCTTCTCCTTCTTCTTCTTCTTCTTCTTCTTCCCCCTTGTCTTCCTCCTGTTCCTCCTCTTGGCCCTCTTCCTTGGGCCCCCTCTTTCTCGTCATCATCATCATCATCATCACCATCATCTCTTCCACCTTCATGACATGTCTATTTCCACTATCAAACTTTGTAAGCTATTTTTTCTACGCCAATCATCTTTTGTTTTTTCCAACATCATCGCCGAACATGAGCTCTTCTGAAGTGCCCGCCCAGCTGGATTGCGTCCGTTAAGTTCAGCCGTTTTGAGTCACCATTCCCAAGCAGAAGTTTGTGGCAGTGGGTCCAATACATTGCTGGTTAAAAAGCCATGTTTTTTCCCGGCAAAAGGCCCCAAACACCCGCCGACAAAAGCGCCTGACAAGAACCTTTACAAGGCCTTCACACAGGCACTTGCAAGAGAATCTCACGAGATCGTCATGAAAGAACTTTGTAGAGATCTCTATGCCAGGATCTGTGGGAGCCAACCTAAAACGGGCACCGCGCTGCAACGAGAGCGATCCAACACGCGCAAAATGACGAGAGGTTTCCCGAGCAATATCACAATGAGCACCTTGCCACGAGAGGAGCAATCCAAAGCGCAAAGTGACGAGAGCGCTGCGCAAGCGATATCAGCATGCACAGCGTGCCACAACGAGAGCGGTCTGACACGCACAAAGTGTCGATAGAGTTGCATGAGCAAATGTTAGAATTTGAATAAAAGTTGCACGCGCCACAAAGTATGAAATTCAAAAATGCAAAAACCGATGTTGATTCAGGTTTCGGACTTTCTTTTTATGGAGGTCTTTGGTACGCTGCACCTCACGCCTGCCACGCAAAATGACCATTGAATACCCAATCCAAACATGACCTTAAGAAAATCTTCATTGGGTCAAGAGCAGATTACAGGCCGTCGTGGCAACAAAATGGGGACGCAGACGCATCAAATACGCGAATAATTCCCTGCTGCCATGAATGTTCAACCATCAAAGGGACCGATTTTTGCCAATGACCACAGCGGTTTGACCATCAAACTAACAGTTCGATTGTTTTCTCTGTGTGGGCAGATGCACGCCCCCATTCCAAAAATCACAGTAAAGGAAACCTTTTGTTTCCTGGAACAGAATCCAATAGTTCCAGAGTGGTGTTGGGAAAGCAACTTCGTGAGGCACCACACCCTTTGTTTTCATTCTTGAGCTCCAGATCCACGGTAACTGTGTAAAGCTTTGAAAGCGTTGACACTCCAGATTTAAAGAGCAGTTTTTTTAGTGTGGCTTTGTTCCGGCACATTTTTCCAGCTTTGCACACCATGTGCGACAGTTGTTTCAAAGTTTTGACGGCTTCAAGGCTGGTGTTGGATGTGGGGGCAGAGATGTATTTCAAGATCAAGGTGCCACCCATGCGTTGCGATAGTCTCCTTTGGTGACGAAAAAACTGACCGCAGAATTTTTCCGCAAATTGTATAACCCTGGGGTCAAAAGAATCCGGACGGATTTTTTGATGGTGGGTGTTAACGAGATGTTCGCATGCAGCGGTTTTCAGATGTGTAGTGCTGCGAATTTGCTAGCGAGGTGGCCAAAGGGAAAGAACAGAACATGTCCGACATCCAACCTGACATCCATGGTGTATAGTTGTTGTACTTGTTGCTGCGCTTATCCGTTTTTGTCAAATCATCTTAAATCTCGAAACCTTGGACCAGGTGTCACAGACCAACTTTGATTGGAGTGAAGCCACTCAGAGAAGATTGCGCGGTGTCATATGGATTTGTTTGAGAAAAACATTCAAAAATATAACGTTGCCACACATGGCAAGCATTAGATTCATTAGATCGTTCAGACTGCACTATGGGTAATTTTGCCAGAAGGATTGCGGATCAACCAATTGCTACGCATTTTGTCAAAAGATTGGCATTTGTCCCAAAAGTTGTTTCTAGGGGCCATGACTTGAATTATCAGATCCTATCATTTTCGTTCTTTTTTCCCGAACCATAGCGAAGGGTTCTCGTTTTACTTTGGGGGTCTGGGGGTGGAGACGTGTTCGCTCGACGCCGCTTCTGCGACCGCAACCGCCGGCAACCGTCGGCAATGGGGCCACTATGGCCGTTCCTATGGCGAGTTCTGCAAAAGTGGTCACTTTTGGAGGTTTCAAACGTCGCGTAGCTTCGTTTCATGTGGCAGGCGCGGCACCTTGTGACATTCCAACATGTTTCATAATGTGTCGAAAGTCGTTTTTATGTGGCAAGCACAATACTTTTGCGTCGTTTTCAGAAGATGAGTTGCATTTTTCGTGGCAGGCACAGCACTTTGGAGAACTCCATTGTCATTTTGCATGCATGGCAGGTGCAGCATTTGGTGAAGATCTGTCGCGTGTGGAATGCTCTTTCCCCTTACACTTTACACATGACACTCCAGACTCTACACTCTACACTTTGCACTCCACACTCTACATTCTACTCCACAGTCTACACTTTACACTTTACACTTTACTCCACACTTCACCCTTGACACTTTGCACTCCACACTCTACACTCCACACTTTGCACTTTACACTTCCAACTCCACACTTCAAACTTTACACTTTACTCTCCACACTTTACATTCCACACTTTACACTCGACACTTTACACTTCACACTCCAAACTCCACACTTTACACTACACTTTACACTTTACACTTTACACTCCACACTTTACACTGTACACTTTACACTTGACACTCCACACTCTACACTTCACACACCACACTCTACACTCCACACACCACACTTTACACTCCAAACTCCACACTTTACACTCCACACTTTACACTTTACACTCCACACTTTACCCGCTACACTCCACACTTCACACTTGACACCCCACACTCCACACTTCACAGTCCACACTCCACACTTTACACTCTACACTACACTTTACACTCCACACTGTACACTGTACACTTCACACTTTACACTCCGCACTCCACACTTTACACTTTACACTCCACACGCCACACTCCATACTCTAGACTTTACACTCCACACTCCACACTCTACACTTTACACTCCACACTCCACACTTTACACTCCACACTCCATACTTTACACTTGACACTCTACACTTTACACTCCACACTCCGCGCCCCAAACTCTAGACTGTACACTTCACAGTCTACACTTTACGCCCCACACTCTACACTTCACACTCCACACTTTACACTCCACACTCTACACTTGCACTCCACACACTACATTTCACACTTTCCACCCGACACTTCACACTTTGCACTCCATACTCCACAATCCCCACTTCACACTTTACACCCTACATTCCCCACTCAACAGCCCACTTTCTTCACACTCCAGACTTTGCACCCCCTCCACATTCCACTGTCTGCAGTGCACTGGTACGGTAACAGGGGAAAATTGGTAAAATGCACAAGACTGTTCAAAATGTGTTTCATAAAAGTGTTTTTACGTGACTGCATTCGGGTTCGTTGGTTTCTCTTGTTTGTGTTAAGCTGAGGTGAAATTGTATTTGAAGTCCGTGACCAGTGGCTACTTGGTGAGCTCCACCTATTTGTCAGCCAATGGCCAAATTGCCACCTACCAGTTGCAGCACAATGGCCAGGGCACTCAGCTGCCCTTCATCTTGGTGTGGCGCTCGGCGATCTTCGTGATCCCCATTTGGATTTCCTTTTCGCCACCGGTCTTCTCGGTGAATGTCTTGGAAGCGAGCTTGACGGCGCAGACCACTGTTACGGTCGGGGCACTTAGGGCACAAAAAGGGCCATGCGAAGTCATTGGTTTCAGCTGCTTTCGGATGTTTTGTGGGTGGAAATTCTTGGAGGTGGGCGATTCACATGGATTTTACCCATGTTTCGCATTCTTGTTCAGTGATTGCAGCTTGAACCATAGCTTGACTGTTTCAGACGCAGCCGCAGGTTTCTTTCAGCAATGTTCCTACTTATGTAGCTGGTACAGATGCCTTTGGCGCACCAGCCAGCACCATGCAGATGTACATCATCAAGAATGGCTCCCTGACTTGACTGGGTCAACAAGTCAGACTAACTGGGAACCCATGCGAAATGAAATGTTTATGAGATATCTTCAGGGGGCGAGAGTTTGACATATATTGCCTGGTAACTCAATTCATGATTCATACATACCATAGATATCATAGATATCATAGGTGTCAGATTTATATACATATGTATATAGATACATACATATGTATATAGATTATTCTCCAAACAGTGTGTCCACACTGCAGAAGCTGAGGTGGAGGATGATGATGTTGACCAGGAGGAAGTTGATAATGTTGAGGATGAAAATGTCGAAGAGGATGATTATAGTGATGCTGATGAGCAGGATGATAATGTTGAGGACGATGATGTTGAGGATGATGAGGTGCAGGATGATAATGTTGAGGATGATGAGGTGGAGGATGAGGTTGAGGAAGGTGATGTGGAGGAGGATGAGGATGAGGATGAAATTGCGAAAGCTGAGTTGGAGGATGATGATGTTAAGAAGGAGGAAGTTGATGATGTTGAGGATGATAATGTGGAAGAGGATGACGATAGTGATGCTGATGAGCAGGATGATAATGATAATGCGGAAGAGGGTGATGAAAAGGATAATAATGTTGCAGAAGATGAGGGGGAGGCTGACAATGTTGAGGATGGTGACGTCAAGGGGGAGGAAGATGAGGATGTTGAGAATGATGATGTGGAGGCGGAGGCCCGATCCCAAGACCGCCTCCCACAGTTTGTGCGAGCCTGCGCGGTCAAAATGTGCATGGGCATGTCACAAGAGCCATTTCATGCCTAAATTCTCAGGAAAATGCCGCGCCCCAGAAGTTCGGCGCACGTTTCGTGCGAGCCTGCGCAACCGAAATGCGCATTGTCATCCTAATCCTCATCCTCCTCCACATCATTATCCTCAACCTCATCCTCCTCATCATCCTCAACATCATCATCCTGCACCTCATCATCCTCAACATCATCGCCCGCAACATTATCATTCTGCTCCTCAGCATCGCGATCATCATCCTCAACAGTATCATACGCTGTCCTCACACACACACACTGTTAGGGGTTTCTGGCCGGCGCAATGTTTTTTGTTACATATCATCATCAAATCCATACGCAGATGCACCACACGGATTGGCCCGTGAGAGCTGAGGCTACACCGACAATCTCTGTGGATCCACCACTTTCGACAAGACGTGGAACACCGGAACATGTTCGCTGAGTCCCGGAGCACTCACTGTTGCTAGGTCCAAACTGCGTTGTGTTGAAAGTTGGAATCTTGATCCAATAGATGTTGGGCATATGGAAAATACAGTGAACTAGTTCAATGATTGGGAAATGTTAACCTAAATAAACTTACAAATATAGCTGGGTAGCACACTACCTTGAAGCAGCGTTGTGTGTGTATGTGTCATTTGCTGAAGCTTTGGCTCGGATTTCTGCCAAGGATATCATCATTTATTTGAAGATACACAACCAGCAGCTGAACACGTTCCTGTTGGATTCTCGTTTGCAACTGGGAAGTGCCCATGGGGCCCATGCCATGTGCCTATGGTGTTGAAAGCTGCACCATGGCACTTTCAGGTCCCTGGAGATCAATCTGCAGGCCTTGCCAACATCATCAGTGGCTGGGTTGCATCGGTTCCATCAGCTTTCCATGTGCTCATCCAACTTGCAAGAAGTTGTATGAAATTTTGCTGGTTGGCCATGGATACAAACTATGTTACCATTTCACATCTTGATGGAAGATGGAGTTGGCATCCCAGATGTCGTCAGGCTATGCACGTCCTAATCCCACCGAAATGGCATCCGATGTGCCAAATGCACTGCGAAACAGCCACTTGGATGAACTCCTTTCGTGAATAGCAATGGTTTCACCATCATCAAAAAGGCGATTGTTAAGTTGGTAACCCAAAAATTGGGTTGAAATTTCAAAATCCCACAGTTGGGACTTAGAATTGGTGTTGGCGAGATGAAAATCGCTGTACACTGTGTACATGGATGTTGACCTAGGTGAAACCAACATTTCAAAAGGTTTGAAAGATTAAGGTTCCACCACGTCCAATCCTGAGGTCTTCTGGATCTGGGGATGATCGTGAATGCTACTCGTCCATTGGAGTCGCGGGCATGCGGTTGGCTAGGCCCGGCTAGGTTCTGTTTTGGTAAGAATCCTTAGGAATCTCAATTTCCTTTTTGCATTCCGCTCTATGAAGTGCGGTGGCACAACCAAAACTCGGGTCGAGAGAATTCATCAAGGCAACTGCCTCACAACGTAAGAACTACCAAGTGCAGCCCACGAACTAGTATGCAGAGTTTGGGTTTGCCAAATCTGGTAAAACGCGGTGAAATTTGGTGAACACTGAAAACTGAGACCTTTCCTGCGTACATCTACATCTGGGACAGCGCCAGCGGACTTCCATCACCGGCTGCACTGCAGCTCAAGGGCGCAGCAGTTGCAGGTGCCGGGCGATTTCTTTTCCAAGGAAATTGGAGATGACCATAGATGAGTAAAGTCAGTAAAGTGGAAATCATGAGAAAATCAAAAGGCTCAGGTCAAAACTTCGGATGTTCTTATTTTCCGACAGAAAGGTCAGAAAGTAATCTCAAAACTGGAAGGTGTTCAAAAGTTTTTTCTGCAGCTACATCTTTGCTTGATTCCTGAGGTTATAAGGCGGAGTTGGTGTCCAATGGTTGCAATGCTGTGGAATTATGTCCCTCGATGCGATGCATGTGGAAACGCATGCTAGTGGATGCCAGTGGATGCCAGTGGTCTGCGGCATGCTGTTCACCCCTGAAATGTTTTGACATGTGGTTGAACAGTCACAGGGAGAGTTGAATCATTAAATGATACGAAAAGATTGAACAAATGCCAAATGAAATGACATGAGGAGATATGAAATGACCATGTCAGTCTGAGGTCAAAGCATAACTTGGATGAACAGCACGGCTCTTCGCTGTCAGACCAGTTCGTGTTTAGACATCACATGTCTTCCTCGAACGCCAAATGTGAAGCTCTACTTGGGTGTCCCTTGAATGCAGAAAGTGGCGAAAGTGACCTTGATTCACCTGTTCACGGGAAATCCCAAATTAATTTTGGGTGTTGCGAAATTTTACAAACTCATTTCGAATCCAATCCAGCTTGGATTCTCTGTTCATGTCAGTAAGCTACAGGATCTTCTGGCTTTGACGGAGTTGGAGGGAAAGATCAACTTCCCTCGACCACTCATCCAGAGCATCAGCCCCACCAGCCTGGAGGTGGGTTTTGGGTTTCGAAACAAAACCTCAGAGCCTATGGTACTAAGCTGGTACTAAACAGGATGTTACATGATGTTACTAATTATTTGATATCTGTTGTGATTTTTGTGCTAAAACATGCTAAATCGATGTTGGATGTTGTTTTTGTTGTTTTTGTTGTTGGGTTTGAAAGATTTGAAGCACCAGATTCTCGGCGATCGCAGGACGTGGGTGCCAACCGATACCTGGGCTTTTGGGGCCTCTACTTTTCAGAGCAAAGTTGCCAGAGCAGCCACGCAGAATCCATCCAATTTGTCACCTGGAAATCTCCAGAAACGGCTTTTTTTTGGCGATTCTTTCAGTATGAGTTGGATTATGAACTGGTTGTGAGTTGGTTCATATTGATGTTGGGATCGACATCCATTGACTCCATTGAGTCCATTGAGTCCTTGACTTCGTTTTTCCCATGTTCTCATTGATCGAAGCTGTGGAAGTGACCCCTGCCTAGGTCAGCAACACCACGGCGACGGAGATTACCCTTGGTGAATTCGCGGCACCGTGCACCATCACTTTTCAGAACAGCACCTACATCCTATGTGCCACTTGGAAGAAGTTCATGGGTCAACAAGAGTGTGAATTTTCGGCATGAACAGACCATTTGAACTCTGATGGTACTGCCACGTTTAGTCATAGCCATGCACAACTTATGCATGATTTCTCGCCCTGAGGTTGTCGTTGGCCCAGTCCGCAATGTCCGTGATCAGTCGAACACTGTGACTGGCACCAAGCAGATAGACATAGACTGCGTCGACTGTTTGATGTTCCAAGGTTCTGGGCATTCTCGACTGAAAACTGCGGACAAATCTGAAGATACCAATAAGTACCAATTAAATACCCATAGGTACCCATAGATACAATAAAGATACCACTTGATTCCTAATTGATGTGTGTTATTTGTGAACTGCTGGTGAGTTCCATTGTGTTCCATTTTGTTGGCTGAGGTGAGCACAGTTCCACCAGCTTTGTTGTCCAATACACAGACTTTGACGTGGAAGTTGGTGGGTAGCCTCTACACGCCTCTGAACGGTGCGACCGCCGTCTACGCTTCTGAAGTGGATCCCTCGACAGATTTGATTTGGGCCCTTCCCAGCTTGGCGCGGCTGCCCAGGGAATCAACTGATTCAAACGGCAGTGCCGAGAAGTAGAAGATAACATTTTAGATAGCACGTTATAGCACATTCATGTCAAAAAATTGTCATTTTATTCGATTCTATCTGATTTTATCTCTCCAAAAATTCATCGGGGCCGCCCAGACCTTCACAGTGAACCTCATGACCTGCGAAGCTGGCTACCGACGAGAAAGTGCCTGGGACGGCTGAGTTGCGAGTGGCAAAGGACTAAGATCAGCAAGACTTAAATTGCATGCGTCATGTTTTGCATACAGAACTTATACCTCAAAAAGATTAGCTGGTTGTCTCTCTCTCTCTCTCTCTGTCTCTCTGACAACAGTTGGTTCGGTTCTCCACATTGGCATAAGCAGCACTCCATAGCTCGTCGACATAACCTCGTCGCAGGTGACTACGTGGCCATATGCGTTGCTTGCGAGCCGGGGTTTTGGATTACCACCAGCCAGGCAGTGTTGAAACTGATGAAACTGTGGCCAGCCTGGCCAGCCTGGCCAGCCCCACGTGTGATGAAACCAGCGAGTAACTCCCCTGCTGCGCTCCGCCTCAGACCGAATGGCCATTGCGATGCTTGCCCTGTGTCTCTTGGTTTGAAGTGTACTTGGAGGGACACACAACTGATGGCATTGCAGGCATTGCAGTGTGCTGAAAGCCATTTGAGATGACCAGTGAGATTGTGCTAGTATCTGGTAGATTCTGGTAGTAATGTTTTGGGTGGAAACTCCGGCTATGCCATGCTCCCTTTCAAAACACATGACGATTCACCTGTCTCAGGCCGTGGGAACATACCAAAACACCGCAGGCTCAAGCGCGTCGCTTGGCGGTAGCTAGCTGGAGTCACTCTTGCTTCAGCAAGGGGAGGGGCAGGTCTGAGTCCAACACAAAGATTTTTGACTCGAAACCCCCCCTGCCCCTTAAGCTCCCCGGGCATTTTGAAGCGGTGTTGGAAGCAGATAATCACGGGCTCAAATCCTGCCAGGCAATCTTTATTCAGCATATCAAAATCCCATCAAAATCCCATCATGTTTTCAGGCTCATATGAACCTTAGCTTTCGTTGACGCCCCCCTTGGGCCTCAAGTGGTGTGTAGCGGCGTGCATTCATGATCGAAAGATGCCGTGGCGATTTGGGTTTCTGATGTTTTGATGTGATAGTTATAGGGCAATTTTTAAAACGATCCATGATCGCTGCGCGTAGTTTGAGGAGCTGGACAGCTCAGGTGTGTCTCATGTCCTGCGTTCACGACTTCTCCACAAGGAGCCAGTGATCTGACGCACTGCACCTGTCACTGGGCGACGGGAAACGTGACTTCGACTGGTGAAACCGGAGTCAACTGGGTCAACTGAGTCAGTCCATGTCAGCCCATTGGTATTTTCATATAGCATATATAGCTCCAGAGACTGCAGTATGAGTTTCCAGGTCACTGGAGCTGCAACTTCCCTGAGGTTTGCCCGGGTATTTCTCGCCATACTATGATGACACTACTGGAAAGACGACTCCTGGAACTCCCTGCACGGCCTGCCATGAGTCGGATTATATGCAAGCAGTGAGCGATGATGAAAGCTGTGGAGAGACTTAGCCCAGACCAGCTGAATCATGTCTTTGTTCACTTGACCCCGCACAACAAGACTTTGACAAACGATGTTTGTGATACGTGTTTGGACTCAGTTCTTTTGATCTGTTGCGGATTGAGGATAGTGGATACAATGTGGGTGATCTTTGCACAGCACGGGATGAAGACCTCTGTGCATCTTGGCCATTTTGGTGGCGACCCTGCCACGGGTTCCACTGACACACCACCACAACCACCACAACCACCACAACGCGGCTCCAAGGTGAATATTGATGCCACCTCGCTGGACCTTCGCATCTGCACCTTGACCCGCTCAGATTGGAAGTCGAAGAAAGTATGCTTTTGTGAATGTCATCTTCTGTCGTCACAGTGTCCATTTACCCCTGCTAGGTGGGCTAGGTGTTTGTGATTTGTGTTCAGAGCGATGCCAAGTAATGCAACGAAGACGCAGAATGATGCTATGCTCAGTTGCGAAGCTCTGCTCAGTTCCGCTTGCTGAGACATTCCGAGCCAAGGCAAACTCTACTGTCCGGGAGGTACGGAGTGGCCTTTAGCCAAGCGCACCTTTTGGCACTTGAGGCCGGAGCTAGCACTGGAAAGATGTGGAGGATTGTGGAGGCACTGCCAAAAACTGGTGATCATCATCATCATCATCATCATCATCATCATCATCATCATCATTTATCACCATCACCACCCATCATCAAGTATCCTTAGTTATCGTTAGTTATCATTTATTGTCATATTAGCTATATTTACTTGTAATAAGATAATCATGTTCATTATCATCAAGTATCTTCCATGCTGAAGTCCATGACCCTGGTGAAGTTGTCTCACATCCAATTACCAAGGCGCTCTGTGACAACCGGCTCAACGGTGTCTGGACTGGATGCCTATCGGCCAGTGATTCAAAGGCCGTGGGTTGCTGTGAGTGGCTGGTGTTTCCTTGTGTGGGAGCTGTTTATGGCTGCTTCCCATGTCCAAATTGGCGGGTTTTTTTTGCAACAGAAGTGACAGCCATGCTTCGCAGGTGCCTTCCAACCATTGCATGTCTTCCTGGCAATGTCTGCAGCAGGGACGCCACCTCAGTCAGGGAGATGGGGAGAGACAAAAGGTCACAAAGGTCACAAAGGTCTTGAGAATGTCACCACCAGCAAGCTCTGCTCAGAGTTTCCGGCCTCGGTGAGGAATATGAAGACGTAGCTTGTGCCCTCTGCAAGTTTGGATGGTTCATGGATGCCAGCACTGGCTTTTGCACGGAATGTGGAGAAGCACAGAAGGTAGGAATGATTCTTGGCCGAATGAACTCACAAGTATAGTAGGAACATCTGCTGAGTTGGTAAGTTGGCGGTCAGGCTCTTTACGAGGACTCTGCAGGGATGCCATGACGATACGATTTCGGCAAAGCCGAGGATCATCATGGCCATCGTCAGCGTGATTGGCTCCTTCGGATGCTTGGCCACTTGGAACTGAAGGAGTGGGCGGAGTGGGGGGGAGTCGGAGGTCTGGTGGAAAGGTTTGGTACCTTGAAGATTTTTGCTGATCATGGGGTGGTGCTGATCATGGTGATTGATGGTGATGGTGGTGATGTTGACCATTGTGGCTTGGGCATTGGTTCGCTCCATCATTCGATACAAGGGAAGCATCAAAAGGGACAGGATCTTTCATGCTCTCACTCTCCAACATGTCAAGCCGATCCCTAGAATCGAGCAAAATGCCTAGAAGGCCAAGTCTTCCATCAAGTTCCGTTTATTTCCATCCCAGGTGTTCTTTGCATTCTTCATGCGCTTTAATGCAGACATTGTCTTCAAGCGTGATCTCCTTGTTGCTTTTCAGAGGCAGGGAGAGGACATCAGTTTTCAGAGAAGTTGAATATCCAGGTGGTTCAACATGCTTCAACTATCAACTGGGGGAAGAGATTTAAAGATTTGAAGCACATTTGAAGCACATTTGGTAAGCATTTGCCAGAACTTGTGGCAACTTGTCATGCTTTGTCATCTCTGATGTCCAGGTACATCATCACGCCGTTGAAGAAGAGCAATGTCTTCGCCAAGGCGAAGCGAAAATCTGAGGCCCGTGTCTCGGCTTGGCGAGCGAGCAAGGCGACACACGGGGTAGGTGGAGCTGCACAAACTTCTCAGTGAAATAGTGGCGATGTAAGTTGTAGGTGACTGATGTGTGATGATGAAGCTGGACGTGGTGTTTTATCGTTTCCCACTTCCTTGCTGGCGCAGCTTATTTGTTTTCTCGGCAAACTGGTGGATGACATTTGAGTGTCGATCTGAGGAAAGGCCGTGACCGTCTACAAGAAAGACCTAGGAATGAGTCACAGCTTCTCCAAATATCATGAACTGGGCATGGTCACTTGTCATTTGGATTTTGACTGTGAACCTGTTGAGGCTTGAGTTGGACACAATTTTGTCTTGCAACCAAGTCACAAACTATCACAAACTGTTATCCTGAGGTCTTTCGTGTGGACGAAAGCCAAATCGTGCACTTGGCAGGTCTGTCAAAGGATTCCCCTCTCCGTGGCAAGGCACTGTTGACTGTTGACAGAAATACAAAGATGCGACGCATGACCAAGTCTGAGTGGGATGGGTAATGCCCTAACAAACTGTAGAAACAACCAGGCCAGCACTCGTTTCCGGAAACGCTTCATCCCAACATGTTCCTTGTAGTTTGATCAAAAATGTGCTGCCAGAACATGATGCCTGGATTCCGTCAGGTGTTGCCGGGCTGGAAAGTCAACACCATCAATGGACGTCGAGTTAAGGTGCCATTAAGCATAGGGAAATGGGAGTTCTGAACTATCTGTGATCATGTGGGAGTGCCCAACATATCTGCAGAACATAGATTCTGGAGGTTTAATAAAGGATCTGATCGTTGGGTGGCGGCCACGCGTCAGCTGTGTCCATTTGCTGCTGCACAGTTAGCAGCAGTGAGCTGCGCAGGTTCGGAAAGAAGCTGAAGTGCAAGAAATTGTCCAAGCGCCACTTGGACCACATGGGGAGTTGCCAAAGCTTGGATGCACGACATGAGACCCACGGTGCGTAGTACCCGCGGGGAGTTGTGACAGTGGAATGATCCGAGACGTTCGAAAGGTCACACTTCCCACTTCGGCTCACCTTCTCGGCGCCGCGAAAGTCCAAAGAACAAGTGAAGCAGGAGAAGACTGAGACGGCTCAGAGATTGCTACCAGTAGCTGTGATAATTTGAGACACGGTGAATTCCAATGCATTCCGTTTGACACAGAGCTGTTTGAGGCTGGTAGGACCTAGGTCATTCCAGGTCACTAGTTACTTAACATTATCAGCGTCAAATGAGGAGAGCGATGGAAAGAGTGTAGACGGGGTCAACTTCGATGATGACCGGAAGATGATCGTGGTATTGCTGGGAGCGACTTGGAAGCTCTAGATGCCAGCATCATCCAGCATCGTAGTGTCGCACTGCACAGGTGACATTAGGTTTGTGTCAAAAGGTACTTAGAAAGTGCCCTCCGAAACCTGAACAAAACTTTTGTACATGTATTGCAGGCTACGTGGAAATCCCTCGAACTGTTTGTGTATTTGATATTGTTTGATTTGTATTCATTAGTACCGTGGTGCTCCGCATCGTTGGCCGAGGTAATGACTTCGTTCACCAAGGTCTCAGGATTTGACTTCGAATGGCCAGCTGCATTCACAGAATTAGAGACTCGACTAAACCGCACTTGAGGGGATGTATGAAAAAGATTCCAAGAAGATTCCTTGAGATCCAAGTACCTGCAGGCTTTGAAAATGGTGTAGTCACCATCGCACTGGTTTCTGTGAAGGTGAAGTATGCCCAAATGTTCTCCTTCAATCTGAATTTCTTTGCCCCGGAGTGTTCTGCAGAGACGCCATACATCACGAAGTGGCTGGGATATTAGGCCACTGGGCAGATGACATGTTTTCCCAACAGCCCAGAGTCAGCGCTTTGCCTCGATGAAGATCATAGCTCAGAATCCTGTTGGTCTTTGGATGCAGGAAGCATCAGGAAAGCCCAAAGGCCCAAAGTTATCCAAAGTTGTATATCGATTTCTGCCAAGGAAATCCTTCAACAGTATAGTAATGTATAGTAATGTGTAGTGATGTATCGTGTACAGCATCTCCACTAAGGTTTTGCCATATTTCATGATCATGCCTTTGACGGCCGCTTACATTATGGCCTGCATCTCTACTTTGCCTGGCTTGGGACCGGAGGTGCCTTGACATGTCTTGACTCATCAAAGATCCATTTGCCAGGGACATAGATGACAAGCTGCGGCTGTGCACGCAAAAGAACTGAATTGAAAATGCCTGAAGCAAAGCTGTGCTGTCACCAAGCCAACGCAACCAATGTTGGAATTGGCAAATTTCGCAGGCCAAGGCAACCAAGAGACAGTTGTTGACAAATGCCTGGGCTCGCTGCATTTGTATGGTCCTATTGGCCTTGCCACTGAGCCCGGTTTAGCTGTGATGAGTTCGTGATAGCGTGCAAGGTGTGGCAGTTTGGTGGTTTTGCTGGTGTTTATTGATGTTTGTGTTTGGTGTTGACACATCTGAATTCGGTGAGCTTTGGCCACTGGGAAGCCTTCTACATGCTAGAACAAATGTTCAATCGATTCCTTAGATTTGGGTTGTCCCATTTCTGCCGTCAACCTCATCTGACATGTGATTTTGGTGTGGTTTGGTTGAGGTTGCCGTTTCATTTGGACACCATTCTGATCCCCTTCGCCTGTGTCTCCATGGGTGATGGGATTTTTGTTCTGGCCGACGTGGCATCGGTCACATGTTCTTCTGATGATGAGACCTTTGTGGCAATGTTCGGTGCAGGCGGGGCTTGTGGAAGCTTCGCAATAAGGCAAATGCTGAAATTTCCTACATGAAAATATGCTACAGAGTTTCAGGCATTCCGGCAGGGTCAAGAAAATCAAGCATAACCAACTATGTCCTGTAGATAGTGTTTCAGATCTTGTTGAGCTTTCTTGTCGCTCTGCCTTGTGGCTTGCAAACTCAAGAGCCCCTGTGTATTGCCACTCCGGACTCTGTAAGAGAATTCTTTAAGTTTTTTTAAGCTTTTGCACTTCAGGGTGCAGTGCTTTGTGCTGAATTACAGTTTTTGATCTGGGACTCTAGCAGGTTTCGCGCCGCACTGAGGCTCACTAGCAATGCTGGTATTCTCTACAGGTTTCAGTTGCCTGATCTATTGCATCTGGCGCAGCTCCTTGGATTCCTTGGGTGTGCCCACTGTGCCCACTGTGCCCCCGTTACGGTGATATCTTGGTCGGTGAAGCCCCGATGGGCCACACCAGCACGGGCTGAGGTTACCAGTGGCAGCAGGGCACAAGAGATCGAAGCAGCATCCCGTTCTACGCTGCCTGAGCCTGTTTGGAACCTGTTTGCAAAGCATAGCCAAAGCATAGCATGAGAATTTGGGTGGGATAGTATGGGACAATATAGTATTGGATTGATATCAATAATGATCTTAATATGATATAATGTTTTGATATTTGATGCTGAATATTTTGGTTTTGTTTGAAGAACAGCTTCGATCCAGGCTTGGTAGGCTTTCCATTCTGCCAGGTGGCCATGGTGGAGGTGTCCACTTTTGGACAACGTGGCAGCTGGGCTGTTTTTGGAGAGTGAACCTGTTTTGCTCCACACAGGCATCTGTTAAATCTATCCTCGATGTTCATTAATTGTCATCTATCATCCTAAATTATCATCACTTATCACCTATTATCGTCAGTTATTGTCAATGATCATCATCTATTGATATCTATCGATATTGGATCCACACTATCTGATGACGAGATTCCGGGTTGTCCTGAGGCTACACTGCAGAGGTTCGCACTCGCGTCATGGAGAACGTTTGTGCTGTCCGTTCCTTCGATGTGTCTGCAGCCATGCTCCACGAACGAGAGGCGAAGATGCGAGTGTCCCGGATCAACGAAGTAGATGGGGGATTGAAGCAATGCCGGAGGTAAAGTGAGGTAAGTGCGTGTAACTCAAACCATGCTTTTCATCACAAAGTACAAGGGTTTGGCTTGTGCATCTCGGATACCTTCAGACTGAGGCCCGGGATGTGTTGAAAGGGCGCGACAATCGCGAGAAGCGCTATGCAAAAGAACCAGAGGAGTGCTGAATTTGCGCAGATTTCTGGCTGTTTCCCACAGCTTGCTTCATCTAGAGTGATACTGGATGCTTATAAGAAAATGGCAGTGCCGGACCAGTTGATATCCTCGTCGCACAGGGTAAAGTTTCCTGGCTCCAAATGAAATCTACAGAGATCATGCTCAGCATTCCCATTTTGGAGCCAAATCATGTGAGAGGAGCCGAAGAAGCAGGAGAAAAGTTCAGAGTTGGGCCAGGCAGAATCTGTGTAAGCTCACTCTTGCCACAGTTGGTGCGCAGTCGCCAAGAAACAGACCATTTTCTTCGCAGCGTGCAGATGCAACAAGATTAACCCCTTTCTCACGTTGCCTGTAGTTTTGCACCCAAAGCGCTGTCAGGATGGGTTGCAACAGAGACTTGCAATCACAAAAGCCAAGAAAAGATTCTTGAAACTTGGCTTGAAAAAATTCTTAGTGTCAGTGTGATTCGCCAGTGAAGATTGCCGAGAATGAGACTTCTCCGGAGAGGAGTATTCGAACTTCTACTCTGGGGTCAATCCAGCTTGGTCACTCGCTGAGGAAGAAAAATACTTGGCCTGAAAAGGCTCGCGCTAGTCGGGCTAGGGAATGCATACGGACCCAAGACACTTGACAAAGTGATGAGTCATGAGTCGTCATGAATCATCATGAGTCGTCATGAGTCATGAGCATAAATTTGAAGTTTTCCTCGCTGGAAAGATATTGTTGTGAGAACATATTTTTGTGAGAAGCACACTGAATTACTGCTCTCTGTCAACGGTTGAAAGTTGAAAAACCATCTTTCATCTTTTTCAAAGTGTCCTCGGCTGAAGCTGGTCCAACTTACCACTTCACTCTCTTTCGTAGCGAGGGTTCTTTCACTTTCCTGGCAGCCTTTGTCGTGCAAACACCAACAGAAAGCTGGCGTAATGATATGTTCACTCGAAGCGGTTTCGAGAAAAAATAAAACAGAAAAAATAAATAAAACAGAAAAACGATCACCCCGTTTGAACCATCTTCCTTTTTCAGAAGCGGAAAATGTGAGCTGTTGGGAGGCTGATGGAAATCTCATCACCTATGGATGGATCTTCTTAGTGAACACTTTGCTACGAAACTTGTTGTCTAACGCCGCCATCAAGCTGACCAGCAATAACTTGGTGGTCATTGGTGCTGGCTTACAGATGTTGATCTTCGCATTGAACGTCACCATGCTCATTTGTTTCTTGACCATACCGAAACAGAAGCTAAGACGAGGTATTAAATTTGAAATCCTTCTCAAGCTGTGAATGTTTCAGCACTGACAGTGTCTAAGTGAGTTTTAGCAAGTGAGACTCGCAGCGAGACAGCAGTAAAAGAATGATGTTGAGTGGTTGATCCATGCAGCGCCACCAAGGTTTGAGTCCATACAAGTCTCGCTTCGTGGTGAAGACGGAGACTTGGAATGCAGAAGTTCACATGTTCACCACCTAAGCAGAAGCCTACAGGGGCAGAACATTGGTAGTTGCACGCGCCATAGCTGCGAGTTTCCTTGTCGAGGGCGCCCTGGTTGCTGCATTTTAGAGAGACCATGCAAAAAAAAAAGTGCAAACATCCAAAGTAGAAGTGAGAGAACGAGCTGCCAGGAGTCACTTTTGATGACCATCCTCTTCATGATCCTTTGGTGTGCTGTGATGAAAGAGCTCCTTGAGAATCACCAAGACCGGCATTTGTACGAAGAGATGATCGTGCGGGTGAACTTCATCATCACGGCTTTCGCCTTCACGTTGATGTTCTTCGTTCCTTTCGTTCCGATGTATTTTCTTTACCAGGTCATGAAGAAAGCGGGTCAACTGGTCACTGGGCCTGATGCCGTCTTGAATGAGATCTACATGACGGCACACAACAAGAAGATGAAGCGCCGAAAGGACCATGTCAAGCTGGATCCTTTGGGCCCTTTGGGGAAGAAAGAAAGGCAAAGGGTACATGCCATAAGTGCCGTAGGCAAAAGGAAGCCGAACACTGGGATCTCATCCAGACATTTCGTTGAAGAGTTCTTGATTAATACTGTTGGCTGTAATGCTGTAGTGTCATGACAGTCTGCAAGCAGGACGCAGAAATGGCAGCATTGAACAAGCTGGCTGAGGGAGATGTAGAGACTGATGAAAAGCGCGAGTTGCTGGCAAGCGTTGGTGCCTTTGTCAATACATGGAATCACAAATATGGCTTAAAAAGGGAGCCGAAACGTTTCCACAAGCTTTGCCTAAAGAAATAGGCCAAGGCAGAGAAAGCAAGCAGAGACTGATGCACAGACTTGCATGCCAATCATCGCAGTAGTGAAAGTCGGCTGCATATTTGTTGAATCTTGGTTCGTTGAGTTCCTTTTGTCCGCGGTTTGCCAAGCTGCTTGCTCGGCTTGCTCCAAGGATTCATTATGCCGCAGTTGGATACGACTATGCGTCGCTTCGAAGAAGCAGGTCTGGGAAAATACGTGCTGCCAGAGATCCAAAAGAAGTACATGTTACGCCAGGCACTGAGACTTGAGGACTCGACCTCGACCACAGACACGGCGGAAAATTCACGTTGTGTCTTCGTATCGTATTCTCGTCACATTTTGAGATGCTGAAAAGTAAGTCAAAAGTTATGAAAAGTTTCCAAGGCTTGGGTAAGCTGACTGCAAAGATCAATCAGGAAAGAGTGCTGGCGATCGAGGCCTGGATGGGGATTGGATCAGGAAGCGTCAAACGCAGCAAGTTGTCGCAAGTTGTCCAGTGATCACTCATGTACATACGCATACGTAGTTATCATCATTTACACAACGTTCTGATAGTTCAAATCCCTGTAGTCACTTAGTCCTTTCTCAGTCTACAATGTATTGAACCAGGCAGAGCGCTGCCGGGAGGATGCAGAGCAAGCAGCTGCTAACTTGGCTGAAGCTTGTCTGAAAAGCAGGGTTCAAAGTTAGCAGTTGCGGTTGGGAATCTCGCGGGAAGTGAGGCGCTCCAACACATCAAAGTCACAGAATGTCACAGATATCAAGACTTATGAAGCTTGAGGGATTGACGGGCTTTGATGGTATTCACAGCTGGCTGGACAGATTTCTCTCAGAGCACTTCATCCTGCCCATCTTCATCCGTCATTGCACTGTTGTGATCTGTTGTGTAAGTTGCAAACCCTTAAACGTGCATTCAGAAATCCTGAGCAATTACTAACATTTTGGCAAGGTCCACTGCTCCTTGGTGATTTTTTCCATCACAGACCACAGATCCATGAAGATAACTGAGATCCCATAAGATCTTCTAGTTTTATGATGTTGGGATCCTTCGCCACGAGGCCTTGCAGCAACAAGACGCTTCAGCGGAAGAGCTGGAATTTGCCAGGATGGAAGCGGAAGCTGCGGAGGTTTCAGCTGTGAAGGCAGGGCACTATGTGGAACAGCGTGGCTACTCGTGGATTTCTGTAGCTTGATGGTGTTTACAATTGCCCCTTCAAGTCTCGGACATGAGAACATGGTGATGCTGTGATTGTTTTGGAGAGTAACATCATGAGAATTGCACAGAACTGCATAGAAGTGCAGTACTGTCTTTCTGAATCAAAGATTGAAGAACCTGGCACCCCGTTGCTGCCAGAACGCTAGTGTTTTGGCAAGCCAGATCTGCGATGACAGGCGGAGACGCGTTTGACGTTGTCCCGCAAGAGTCGACACACTCAGCGCGGAGCTTAGCGGAGCTTAGGGCAGGGAGGCTGACAGGATGCAGGGCCCTGGCCGTGGTGCAGCGTGGTGCAGCCCGCGAAGTCCCTGAGGCTCATAGCGCAGCTGACGAAGTGACGACGAAGTGAGGCTGTGCAGTTGCGCAGAGCCCTGCAGAGCAGTTTGATACAAAACTGCCAAGAATCAAATGGAATAAATGGCCGTTTGTGAAGTGAGAATGCCAAACATGCAGACAATCTTGCGAAATCATATGGAACAACGATACCAAAGTTGAAACTGCCTTGATCAGGAGGCTGTCCACTGCTCCTGTCCTAGCTGTGTGACGCAGCCGTTAATGCATGCAGCACAGGGGGGAAGTTAGAGACTTGACATGAAATAAGCTGAGCCAGCTGCATTCAAACTGTGAAGGCATTCGCGTCTACATGTACTGATCCTTTGCATCCGGGCCGAGACACTGAAGTGTTTCGACCAGCTAAGGTTCGCAATGAGGCTTTTTCCAGGTGTTTATCATTCGGAGATTGTTATTGTTTTTTTTCACCAGCTAGAAATCTGGGATCTAGAATGCAGAAGTTTACCTCCTTGGATCCCAAGCTTGGAAATCATTTTCTGGAGTTCTGGAATGTCTTCCTGTGCTGCAACGGCGTTGCTTTTCAACGCATACCTCCAGCTGATGAGCAGAGGTCGTAGATCGCGGCAGTTGAAGCAGGTTTGAAGCAGGTATGAAGCAGTTTGCCTACATGACGAATACGGACTCTAGTTTTTGTTCGCTGTCTTTCAGCACAAACGTAGACATGTACAGCAAAAGTAGAGCTTGGCAGATGAGGCCACTGGATGTTCAGTTTTGGAAGTGCCTTCAGAATATGTTTGGACATCTTTGGTATTGATTGTGACGTCTTCAGATCCGAAGATATTATTCAAGCATAAAGCCTGACTGCCTGCCTTTGCACATGCCACAGAGATAGTGGCACTTGTTCAACTTAGCTATTGCTACAGTGACCTTGATGGCTCAGCAATGTTCATTTTGAGTAGTGCCATGTTCACGCACATCCATGCGTGAATCCATTGCGAGAAATCTTATCAGTTGAGATCTTTCCCTGAAGCATCAACTGCCAATTGCTATTGCTCGCAACTTGTCGGCCGACTCCACAAACGTGGATCAGTTGCAGCGTTGCTCCACTACTATAGCGATTCTATTGCTAGCAGATGAAAGGGAGACTGTTGCTAAGTTCGTCAAACTTGTTTATTGCTGGCTAACATTGCAGCAAAGAATTCATTGCTCCCTGTGTGAAACGGTGGGTTGGAGACATCGGATGCTGCCGAATTTTCAGCCGGTTCCAATTGTTTGGGGAGCAGAAAAACCAGAAGAGGCATGAAAAAGGTCGCTTTGGCATCAGCCGCTGATATTCTACATCACAGAAATCGATATTTGACGGAGAGGCTGCTGAGCCATAGAGTTAAGAAATAGACTAGATATGATTAAAAACTTTCAGGAAAAATATCTGACAGACAAAGGGATAGCGAAAAAGCATTGCATTCAAGATGTTGCTTTGGTGTATCCTCCCCCTTGCATGGACCTGCGCAAGTTGCCATTCGACAGGTATATTCAAAATGTTTGAAAACATCTGTTTGACAAACGGCAGCGGAACCTAACTGTTGAAATTTGCCCGTCGCAGGTTGCTCTAGACCATGGACTGGAAGCGCCATGGTTTGAAGGAGGGCAAGGTTTTCTTGTTTACATTCTCTACGCAGGGTTGATGACGCCTTCATGATTGAAAGCATGGAGGCTGCAAACCCTCCACGTTTGCATTCTGTTTGAAGATCCAAAACAATTTCGCGCGAGCAATTTCGCACGAGTATCCACAAGTCTTCCAAAATGGTGGCTTTTGCTACATGAACTCCGCGTGTCAGCCATTGTGACCACTTTGGGATCAGTTTTTGCGCAATAGGAATGCAGACGTTTTCGGCAAGCCTTGCACAGTCACTGCGATAATTTGACTCCAAATCCCAGGTGGTTTCTTTGCGCCGCAAACTGAGTCCCACTCTGTGGCCTTCCATGTAAAAGATCAGGGCTTCTTTTCTCAGTACTTCAGTATTTCATTGAATGCGGAAACCAATTCAATGGAAGACGTTCAAGTCACCAGTCGATACAGCCGGTTGTATTTGGAAAGCCGTGAAGTTCTCCGAGTTCATGTGCGCCTCGGCCATTTCTTTGGAGGTCCAGCTCTGGGCGCCATGGGCAGAATTGCCCATCTCATAGCCATGTCATGGTCACCATGAATAAAAACACGACATGGACATACATGGACACATTTTCTCATGATTTTTTCGTATGTTTGCTGTGACTAGGGGGAATCGGATGGCTGGATCCCTCGGTTCATGGCGCATATCATTGCAGCAATGCTCTGCCAGGGCGACCCCAGGCCCAGCTCTGTGGCCCAAGGCACGGGGTGGCTGATGGATGACTTTCGCTTTGAGGCTTTGAGACATCTCCAAAAGTTTAGGATGGCCTTTGGATCTTCGAGTTTCTTTTTTCGTTGGCTTACGCCCGTGAAAATTGAAAGGGTCTGACTTAAGCACTGCGTGCACTGCCTGCACCTCTGGTTGCTATCGAAAGCTGTCAGCACACGTCGATCTGTGCCTGAGGCCAAAGCACCACGAAGATGACGCTGCAGCAGTGCAAGGCAGGACCCTGATCTACGACTCTCACGTGGCAATGAAAAATCCGTCATGAGAATGAGGGCCTGGTCATTTTCTTCATTGACATGTAAGATCGGCAACTGCATCAATTTCACCAATTGCGCAGAAAACTTGGCGTAGGTGCAGGCACTTTCACCTGCAATTTCTTTCCGCTTGTGATTGTTTTGCGACCAACTTTGTCCAAACAAGTTGACGCTGCCAGGTACAATGCCAACGCTTTGGCATGAAAGGCAGCGTGGCATGGGGGCTGATAGATTGACCCTTCGTTGTGTGGTCTTTTCCCTTCGCTTCATGACTAGGGTCAGCAGTTTCTACCTGCTTCTACTGATGCCAGGAATGGGCGATGAATTCAAGGACATTACGAGACCGCAGGTGCGGAACCTTTTTGGGTAAGGGCATGGAAGTTCACAGGGAAAGGGAAGACCACCAAGTTGCACGGAGGGAATTGCAACACAGAAAAGGACGGAAAGAACATCAAACTCGATGTCGGTGACTGGCCGAATTTCTTTGAAGTTTGAAGGCTGTAGCGATTCTTGTTTTTGTCGTGGCCAGGAATGTGTGGCAAAGTGCGAAAAGGTCTTCAAAGCCTGAAAAGGCCATGAGCCCGAGCTCTTTTGCAGGCATTGTTTCAAACAGGAAGTGGTCTATGGTGTGGAAATGCATTTGGACAGGCAGATTGCTTGGGGGACTTCTTGCCGAGGCTCAAACTAGCTTCATCTTGTGATCAAAAGCATTCTTTTGCGTCCCCAAAAAGTTGCTAACCAGACGCGAGAAAGAAACTTCATGTTCCTGGAATCCCTTTCCTTGTTCATACCATTCAACAAGTGAAGATATTTAAAGAAGCGCAGCCCAATGGAAAAAGCACAGTTGTCACAGCTCACCAAAAAAACGACGCAAATCGGCATGTCGATTTGCGATGGTTCCGTGCCAAATTCGGAGCTCTTCGAAGAGTGGGCTGCGAAGAAGGTGGATTTGCCCAAGCTCAGTGAGTGCTTCGAGCTTCGACGCACTGAATCGCTTGGAATCCACGCAGTGGCAAGGTGGGCCAAGTTCGGTTCCAATACACTCAGCGCACCGCCATTCCAAAAGCTGCCGGGAAGAAAGTGGTCACTCTCCAGAAAGGAACTTTGTCACCATCAAGTAAATACATCTGATATATGATATGTGATACATGATATATGCATCAAGCCTGAGGGATGTTAACAACACTCTAGCAACATTAACGCTAATAACACTCTAATAGACTATTCCAAGACTAGATGCAGTCAAAGACTGCTTGGCTCGTTCGAGGTGTGCAATTCACCCGGGTGATTTGATCATCTCAGAGGATGCGCTCCTCCGTGGCTCGGTGCTGATTCACGGTGTGTTTCACGATGTTTTACCATGTTTTGCTTCTTTGCACATGTTGAAACTAGTTGAAACCCTTGCTGTGGGCAACATTCAAAGGACTTGTGGCGTTTTTCAGATTTAAATCCTGAAGCCAGACTTCAAAGAACCAAATATTTCGTAAGTTTGATTTTGGATGGTGACGTGTGACTTTTGGTGACGCGGTCACATCCCAGGATTGTCGCCGTTGACAGCAGATGCCCGGTCGTTGCTGCAGCGCTTTGGCGAGTTGGGCGAATTTCTGACCCCGGCCTTGGCAGTGGACTGGACATCCACCACTCCGCAGCTCAGAGAGGCCATCCTGGGCCGTTGAGGTTTCCGCTTTAGTCACCAGTTGTGCTAGTATTAATGGATTAATACGAGTATATAAGTTAATTACAGGTTGGTGAGTGGTTTCAGCTTGTTTCAGCTTGTTTCAGCTTGCAGATGTTGGATGAATTGAATGGCAGAGGTGTTGCTGAGTGTTGTCTAAAGCACATCAAAGCCCTGACGCTTTTCCAAAAAAGCTTTGAAGAGAGTTTCGGTCACAGGGTGCCAAAACATTGTGGGGCATGACCACATTCTGGAATCTTGTTCATCACTTGGTTTGGTTTCAAGTGAAGTATGGCTCGCACCATGCCACACCAGGGCTGAGCCTTGTCAATTGTCTTGTGACTTGTCTTGTGACTTGTCTTGTGACTTGTTGACGAGTTGGGTCCGAGTTGGATCTCGTTGGGTTAGCGGCTGAGGCATCTCTAAAGCTGTTCTATGCGCATCCGGGCACGGAGAAACGCAGCCAAGACTCTCACCTCGCCGCGTGTGAAGAGCTGCTGCGCTGGCCACCATTGCGCTCCACAAAGTGGACGCCACAAGAATTGCGCCTTTTCTTGATCCACTTCTTGATCTTGGTTCACTTGTGTCACAACTTGATTCACTGACATGAGAGCAACTCTTGGTGACGCCTCTCAATGCCTTGTTGAGTTGGTTTGCCAGCAGGAATCCTCCCAATCTAGTCTATTAGTTTCTTTGCTGCACGGTTGCATTTTTGATTCAGTTTTTTGCTAACTTTTTCACAGGCTACACTTTCTGCATATCGTGGACCTGAACATTCACAAAGATGACGAAAGGCCAGTCTACACGCTTGCTGAAAAGCTGTTCGGAGCATCAACATCCTGAAGGATTGAGCTTGTAAATTTGCATCCCTGCTCCTCCCAAAGCCAGAGAACCCATCAAAGAATATCAAAGACTTTTTGATTGCATCGCAGGCCGCAGAATGCAGAATTCACGGGTATCTTTTTGCTCGGCTCCAAATTCTCGCACAGCTGTGCACCCAACGCCTCCTGGGCATTTGATGCGGCGGGACATTTACAATATCGAGCCATTCGCCCAATTGCTCCACTGGAGGTTCTCACCTTCTCCTATGTCGGCAATGGTAGCTTCAAAATTGAAAATGTGCAAGCTGTTTCTGTTCCAACAAAGCATGCCGTAAACATAGATATGAAAGCTATCTGCTTCTTTTACACCGGTTTTGTCAACCTGGAAAAAAGGCATGAACCTGATCACCAGCACCTTGATTCGAAGACAGCGCTTAGCGCAACTGTGCTTCGTCTGCGGTTGTCAGCGATGTGCTGCTGAAGACCTGCCACGACGAGTGCAGTGCCCTGGAGGTTGTGGAGGATATTGTTTCCCTTGCTACACTTCGCAGGATGACCAGGGCTTTGCAAATGCTGGACCCCGCCACAGTATGATTCAGGATGCTGCTTCCTGGAGATGTAGCACTTGCAAGGCGGCCCTGAAAACCAAAATGTTTTGAGGAGTGCAGTTCTTTGGGCAACCTGTTCTAAAAATTCTAAACTGTTCAAGGTGGAAGCGGCAACTTTCACAGAAGTGAGGCAAGTTGATGCATTGATCACCTGAGGTGGACATCAGCCCTTCTGACTTGCCTTTGCATGCAGAAGAGGAGTGATACGGAGCGGTCAGGTGGAAGGAAGGGAACAAGAGTGGGTCCAGGTTCAAACTGACAGTTGTTTTTGCCAACGGCGTCATTAATGACCCCTACGTTTTTCCACATATTCACCTCTCCTCTCAGGTCAACACCTCAGCTGCTGTGGACCTTGTCACGCATTCATGATGATTTGCTGACTTTGTGTGTGACGGCGGGTGGTGGGGGGTGCGGGGGCGTGATAACGTTCCTTGCGCTTGCAACCATGTTTCATGCTACGCTATGAGATCTTCTCTTGCACTTGCACCCACGTTTCATGCTACGCTATGAGATCTTCTCTAGCACTTGCACCCACGTTTCATGCTACGCTATGAGATCTTCTCTAGCACTTGCACCCACGTTTCATGCTACGCTATGAGATCTTCTCTTGCACTTGCACCCACGTTTCATGCTACGCTATGAGATCTTCTCTTGCACTTGCACCCACGTTTCATGCTACGCTGAGATCTTCTCTTGCACTTGCACCCACGTTTCATGCTACGCTATGAGATCTTCTCTTGCACTTGCACCCAGGTTTCATGCTACGCTATGAGATCTTCTCTTGCACTTGCACCCACATTTCATGCTACGCTAAGAGATCTTCTCCAAGCACTTCACCAATGCCCTCCAACAGTTCACCAAGCGCTCCAAGCGCTTCCCCAAGCGCTCCAAGCGCTTCCCCAAGCGCTCCAAGCGCTTCCCCAAGCGCTCCAAGCGCTTCCCCAAGCGCTCCAAGCGCTTCCCCAAGCGCTCCAAGCACTTCACCCCCAAGCGCTCCAACAGTTCACCAAGCGCTCCAAGCGCTTCCCCAAGCGCTCCAAGCCTTCCCCAAGCGCTCCAAGCACTTCACCAAGCGCTCCAAGCGCCTCCCCAAGCGCTCCAAGCGCTTCACCAAGCGCTTCACCAAGCGCTTCACCAAGCGCTCCAAGCACTTCACCAAGCGCTCCAAGCGCTTCCCCAAGCGCTTCACCAAGCGCTCCAAGCGCTTCACCAAGCGCTTCCCCAAGCGCTTCACCAAGCGCTTCACCAAGCGCTCCAAGCGCTTCACCAAGCGCTCCAAGCGCTTCACCAAGCGCTCCAAGCGCTCCCCCAAGCGCTCCAAGCTCCAAGAACTTCACCAAGCGCTCCACAAGCACTTCACCAAGCGCTCCAAGCGCTTCACCAAGCGCTCCAAGCACTTCACCAAGCGCTCCAAGCGCTTCACCAAGCGCTCCAAGCACTTCACCAAGCGCTCCAAGCGCTTCACCACGCGCTCCAAGCACTTCACCAAGCGCTCCAAGCGCTTCACCAAGCGCTCCAAGCACTTCACCAAGCGCTCCAAGCACTTCACCAAGCGCTCCAAGCACTTCACCAAGCGCTCCAATCGCTTCACCAAGCGCTCCAAGCACTTCACCAAGCGCTCCAAACACTTCACCAAGCGCTCCAAGCGCTGCACCAAGCGCTCCAAGCACTTCACCAAGCATTTCAAGCGCTTCACCAAGCGCTCCAAGGGCTTCACCAAGCGCTCCAAGCACTTCACCAAGCGCTCCAAGTGCTTCACGAAGCGCTCCAAGCGCTTCATCAAGCGCTCCAAGCACTTCTTCACCAAGCACTTCACCAAGCGCTCCAAGCGCTTCACCAAGCGCTCCAAGCACATCACCAAGCGCTTCACCAAGCGCTCCAAGCGCTTCACCAAGCGCTCCAAGCGCTTCACCAAGCGCTCCAAGCGCTTCACCAAGCGCTCCAAGCGCTTCATCAAGCGCTCCAAGCACTTCACCAAGCGCTCCAAGCACTTCACCAAGCGCTCCAAGCACTTCACCAAGCGCTCCAAGCACTTCACCAAGCGCTCCAAGCACTTCACCAAGCGCTCCAAGCGCTTCACCAAGAGCTCCAAGCACTTCACCAAGCGCTCCAAACACTTCACCAAGCGCTCCAAGCTCTTCACCAAGAGCTCCAAGCACTTCACCAAGCGCTCCAAGCACTTCACCATGCACTTCAAGCGCTTCACCAAGCGCTCCAAGCACTTCACCAAGCGCTCCAAGCGCTTCACCAAGCGCTCCAAGCACTTCACCAAGCGCTCCAAGCGCTTCCCCAAGCGCTCCAAGCGCTTCCCCAAGCGCTCCAAGCACTTCACCAAGCGCTCCAAGCACTTCACCAAGCGCTCCAAACACTTCACCAAGCGCTCCAAGCGCTTCACCAAGCGCACCAAGCGCTTCCCCAAGCGCTCCAAGCGCTTCACCAAGCGCTCCAAGCACTTCACCAAGCGCTCCAAGCACTTCACCAAGCGCTCCAAGCACTTCACCAAGCGCTCCAAGCGCTTCACCAAGCCTCCAAGCACTTCACCAAGCGCTCCAAGCTTCCCCAAGCGCTCCAAGCACTTCACCAAGCACTCCAAGACTTTCCCAAGCGCTCCAAGCACTTCACCAATCGCTCCAAGCGCTTCACCAAGCGCTCCAAGCACTTCACCAAGCGCTCCAAGCGCTCCACCAAGTGCTCCAAGCACTTCACCAAGCGCTCCAAGCGCTTCCCCAAGCGCTTCACCAAGCGCTCCAAGCACTTCACCAAGCGCTCCAAGCTCTTCACCAAGCGCTCCAAGCGCTTCACCAAGCGCTCCAAGCACTTCACCAAGCGCTTCACCAAGCGCTTCACCAAGCGCTCCAAGCACTTCACCAAGCGCTCCAAGCGCTTCACCAAGCGCTCCAAGGGCTTCGCCAAGCACTCCAAGCACTTCACCAAGCGCTCCAAGCACTTCACCAAGCGCTCCAAGCACTTCACCAAGCGCTCCAAGCGCTTCACCAAGCGCTCCAAGCACTTCACCAAGCGCTCCAAGCACTTCACCAAGCGCTCCAAGCACTTCACCAAGGGCTCCAAGCACTTCACCAAGCGCTCCAAGCACTTCACCAAGCGCTCCAAGCACTTCACCAAGCGCTTCACCAAGCGCTCCAAGCGCTTCACCAAGCGCTCCAAGCACTTCACCAAGCGCTCCAAGCACTTCACCAAGCGCTCCAAGCGCTTCACCAAGCGCTCCAAGCACTTCACCTAGCACTCCAAGTGCTTCACCAAGCGCTCCAAGCGCTTCACCAAGCACTCCAAGCGCTTCACCAAGCACTCCAAGCACTTCACCAAGCGCTCCAAGCACTTCACCAAGCACACCAAGCGCTCCAAGCACTTCACCAAGCGCTCCAAGCGCTTCACCAAGCGCTCCAAGCGCTTCACCAAGCGCTCCAAGCGCTTCACCCAGCGCTCCAAGCACTTCACCAAGCGCTCAA
>CAMXCT020000948.1:183153-193402 GCA_947184155.2 Cladocopium goreaui
CCAAGCGCTTCACCAAGCGCTCCAAGCACTTCAAGCACTTCACCAAGCGCTTCACCAAGCGCTCCAAGCGCTTCACCAAGCGCTCCAAGCACTTCACCAAGCGCTCCAAGCACTTCACCAAGCGCTCCAAGCGCTTCACCAAGCATTTCAAGCGCTTCACCAAGCGCTCCAAGCGCTTCACCAAGCGCTTCACCAAGCGCTCCAAGCACTTCACCAAGCACTCCAAGCGCTTCACCAAGCACTCCAAGCGCTTCATCAAGCGCTCCAAGCGCTTCCCCAAGCGCTCCAAGCGCTTCACCAAGCGCTCCAAGCGCTTCACCAAGCGCTCCAAGCACTTCACCAAGCGTTCCAAGCACTTCACCAAGCGCTCCAAGCATCACTTCACCAAGGGCTCCAAGCGCTTCACCAAGCGCTCCAAGCACTTCACCAATCGCTCCAAGCACTTCAAGCACTTCACCAAGCGCTTCACCAAGCACTCCAAACGCTTCACCAAGCGCTCCAAGCGCTGCACCAAGCGCTCCAAGCACTTCACCAAGCATTTCAAGCGCTTCACCAAGCGCTCCAAGGGCTTCACCAAGCGCTCCAAGCACTTCACCAAGCGCTCCAAGTGCTTCACGAAGCGCTCCAAGCGCTTCATCAAGCGCTCCAAGCACTTCTTCACCAAGCACTTCACCAAGCGCTCCAACAGTTCACCAAGCGCTCCAAGCGCTTCCCCAAGCGCTCCAAGCCTTCCCCAAGCGCTCCAAGCACTTCACCAAGCGCTCCAAGCGCCTCCCCAAGCGCTCCATGCGCTTCACCAAGCGCTTCACCAAGCGCTTCACCAAGCGCTCCAAGCACTTCACCAAGCGCTCCAAGCGCTTCACCAAGCGCTTCACCAAGCGCTCCAAGCACTTCACCAAGCACTCCAAGGGCTGTGAAGCGCTTGGAGAAGCGCTTGGAGCGCTTGGTGAAGTGCTTGGAGCGCTTGGTGAAGCGCTTGGAGCGCTTGGTGAAGTGCTTGGTGAAGTGCTTGGTGAAGTGCTTGGAGCGCTTGGTGTAGCGCTTGGAGCGCTTGGTGGAGCGCTTGGAGCGCTTGGTGAAGCGCTTGGAGTGCTTGGTGAAGCCCTTGGAGTGCTTGGTGAAGTGCTTGGAGCGCTTGGTGAAGCGCTTGGAGCGCTTGGTGAAGCGCTTGGAGCGCTAGGTGAAGTGCTTAGAGCGCTTGGTGAAGTGCTTGGAGCGCTTGGTGAAGCGCTTGGAGTGCTTGGTGAAGTGCTTGGTGATCTTGCACTTGCACCTACGTTTCATGCTACGCTATGAGATCATCTCTTGCACTTGCACCCACGTCTCATGCTACGCTAAGAGATCTTCTCTTGCACTTGCACCCACGTTTCATGCTACGCTATGAGATCTTCTCTTGCACTTGCACCCACGTTTCATGCTACGCTAAGAGATCTTCTCTTGCACTTGCAGCCACGTTTCATGCTACGCTATGAGATCTTCTCTTGCACTTGCACCCACGTTTCATGCTACGCTAAGAGATCTTCTCTAGCACTTGCACCCACGTTTCATGCCACGCTATGAGATCTTCTCTAGCACTTGCACCCACGTTTCATGCTACGCTATGAGATCTTCTCTTGCACTTGCACCCACGTTTCATGCTACGCTATGAGATCTTCTCTTGCACTTGCACCCACGTTTCATGCTACGCTCAGAGATCTTCTCTTGCACTTGCACCCACGTTTCATGCTACGCTATGAGATCTTCTCTTCCACTTGCACCCACGTTTCATGCTACGCTATGAGATCTTCTCTTGCACTTGCAACCATGTTTCATGCTACGCTATGAGATCTTCTCTTGCACTTGCAACCACGTTTCATGTTACGCTATGAGATCTTCTCTTGCACTTGCACCCACGTTTCATGCTACGCTATGAGATCTTCTCTTGCACTTGCACCCACGTTTCATGTTACGCTATGAGATCTTCTCTTGCACTTGCACCCACGTTTCATGCTACGCTATGAGATCTTCTCTTGCACTTGCACCCACGTTTCATGCTACGCTATGAGATCTTCTCTTGCACTTGCACCCACGTTTCATGCTACGCTATGAGATCTTCTCTTGCACTTGCACCCATGCCAATTCACGAAAACGTGTCCGGTCCAAAAAGCTTTGACAGGCACGCGAAATTCGAGGGTTTTTGGAAGCGGCTGAAGAAATTTGTGGCGCCATAACTTTGAACAAGAGATCCGAAGGATCGACGTGGCCAAGCACTTGTTCGACGCTTCAAAAGTTTCATGTTTCAGACACAACTGTGGGTGCCAACTCTGATTCAGCTTGGCAAAGTTTGGCTAAAGAAAACGTTTTGATTTTTTTTTGGCAGACGATCTTTCAAATACATGGAAAAACACAGGCGAACTAGGAAAAGGGTGTGCCGTCTCGCGCCTCCCATGGTGCGAATTCAAACAGAAAACCTTGACCCCAGAAATAAAAGGACCGGATAACCCCACAAGTCAACTTCTTCCAATATTGAGCAAGAAATCTTGTTGCGGGGACGGGGAAGGAAGGAAAGACAAAGGAAGAGGTGGAGGAAAGATGGTGTGTGACAAAGTTGTCTGCGTGAAAGATGGTGTGTGACAAAGATGGTGTGGTGAAAGATGGTGTGTGACAAAGTTGTGTGTGAAAGAAGGTGTGTCAAAGATGGTGTGTGACAAAGTTGTGTGTGAAAGATGGTGTGCAAAAAATTGTCTGTGACGGTGTGTGAAAGATGGTGTGTGTGTGTGTCAAAGATGGTGTGTGACAAAGGTGTGTGTGAAAGATGGTGTGTGAAAAAGCTGTGTGTGAAAGATGGTGTGGGACAAAGTGGTGTGTCAAAGATGGTGTGTGAAAGATGGTGTTGATGGTGTGTGACAAAGTGCTGACAAAGATGGTGTGTCACAGATGGGGTGTGAAAGATGGTGTGTGACAAAGTGGTGTGTGAAAGATAGTGTGACAAAGTGGTGTGTGAAAGATGGTGTGTGGCAAAGTTGTGTGTGAAAGATGGTGTTGATGGTGTGTGAAAGATAGTGTGTGACAAAGTGGTTTGTGCAAGATGGTGTGTGACAAAGCTGTGTGTGAAAGATGGTGTGGGACAAAGTGGTGTGAAAGATGGTGTGTCAAAGTTGGTGTGTCAAGGATAGTGTCTGAAAGATGGTGTGAGACAAATTTGTGTGAGAAAGATAGTGTGTCAAAGATGATGTGGAGGCTCTGTGTACTGCGCCTGCCACGCGAAAGGCAGCCGCGGCCCCAGCGGCGGCCACGCGCGCCGCAGCTCGTCCAGGAGCCTCTGTGTACTGCGCCTGCCACGCCAAAGGCAGCTGCGGCCCCAGCGGCGGCCACGCGCGCCGCAGCTCGTCCAGGAGGCTCTGTGTACTGCGCCTGCCACGCAAAAGGCAGCCGCGGCCCCAGCGGCGGCCGCGCGCGCCGCAGCTCGTCCAGGAGGCTCTGTGTACCGCGCCTGTCACGCCAAAGGCAGCTGCGGCCCCAGCGGCGGCCACGCGCGCCGCAGCTCGTCCAGGAGGCTCTGTGTACTGCGCCTGCCACGCCAAAGGCAGCTGCGGCCCCAGCAGCGGCCACGCGCGCCGCAGCTCGTCCAGGAGGCTCTGTGTACTGCGCCTGCCACGCCAAAGGCAGCCGCGGCCCCAGCGGCGGCCACGCGCACCGCAGCTCCGCCAGGAGGCTCTGTGTAGTGCGTCTGCCACGCAAAAGGCAAGCTCTCTGTACTGCGCCTGCCTGAGTGAGTGAGTGAGCGAGTGAGGTAGGTGAGTGAGTGAGGGAGGGAGTGAGTGAGTGAGTGAGTAGTGAGTGAGTGAGGGAGGGAGTGAGTGAGTGAGTGATGAGTGAGTGAGTGAGTGAGTGAGTGAGTGAGTGAGTGATGAGTAGTGATGAGTGCGGCGCGGCGGCGGCGGACGGAGGAGAGCGGCGGGATCCAAGCGAAAAACAAGAACCCCACACAGTGATGTGAGGAACAAAAATCTGTAAATACCACAATTTGTCTTAAGAGCCGCTGAAAAAAAGGTGCGTTTTCCTTGGGTCGCTAACCTCGCCGTAGCCTTGTTTTTTCGAGAGTTTCGCGCAATATGCGGTCAAAATCACAGGCCCAAAACATTATATTCAGCAAAAGCGGCAAATGTCATCCAAAATATCCAAAAAAATTGTCTGAAATTCTCTCACTCCAGGAGCTTGCAGAGCTGGTGCCTCGTTTCATGCAAAGTCCAGCCAGCAAGGCCCCAGAAGACGCTGCGCGGCTGCGAGATTTGCGGCTAAAAGCAGCCACACTCCTGGGCAAAGGGCATTGGACTTACTTCCTGGCGACCTTTGCTTGGTTGCAAAAGTGTTTTCGCCGCGGTAAGCAGATTGTTGTGATTGCCGTTTGTTCTTGTCAGTTCAAACCTGTTTGCAGGTGCTTGGCAGGTCACTTTACGTTTCTCCAAATCATATGATTTTGATTGCTTCCCATATGTTGCCTTTTTTCCACGGTTCCAACGACAGGTGTTTGGCATTGATGCGGAATGAAACGGTGATTCCGTTCAGCGAGCGTGACTTGAGCTCCGCCTGTGTGGAAGTGGCCGAGTGGTTGGAGGTGGCTGCTGCCGACAACGTAGAACAACGTTTGTGCGCTTTGTTCTTGGCAGTTCGATTGGCGCAACATCTCGGACCGGATTGGGCTTTTGTGTTGTTCTTCTTTACTTCAAGCAAAAGTTCGGCGTAGCTGTTTCAAAGAACATGCAGGACATGCCATTTTGTACTCATCCTTCCTCAGTCTCACCTCATTCTCACCGTGCTGTTCCCATTTCAAGATTTTCAATGGAAATGCCAGGTCTATCTTGCGCCTTCTTTGTTTGATTTTCCTGTTACAAGTTTACCGTGAGACCGCTTCTGGGAGGACTAGGATTGAAGTCGTGGGGCTACGACGCACTAAATCCTCTAAAGGAGATGCCTTGCTCTGATAGAAGGTTCATGGCCATCACCAAGTTGGAGCTCATGGGTTTCCTGATACTGCTAGAAATCATTCAAGTTCCATGTGTTTTCTTTGGTTTTCTTTCAAATGTGTCCAAAGTCCAAAGTCATGAAGACTTTCAACATGTTTGGGCACCGTGGGTATTTGCAAATCTTCATGCTGACTAGGTTGGGAGCTGCAAGATGACTGCATCAAAGGACCCCCAGAGTTCCAACCAGCCGATCTCCAACGGCTGAAGGATGGTCTGGTCAAAAGTGGCGGCCCCATTTTCAGCGCACCAGGCTGGCGCTGAAAATTGGAAGATCCATCAAGCAGTTTCTTGGAGCCCCGGCTTTCTGGAGTGTGCTGCGCCTACGAGAAATGGAGAGCTAACAGTTCCAAAAAAGATTTTCCTGTTTGATATTTCTTGGCCAAAGTGCCATTCTGAGAGCAGGAAAACTTTTCAGAAGTTGCCCTCGCGCTGTGCATTGTGTGCTTCCACTTCCTGTGACCTAGGTAGAAGGCACACCCTTGAAGCAATTTTTGTGCCCCAATTTGTTTTTTTATCAGGATCACTCAATCAATGCATTGAACCATTCTTCCCAGTTTCTTTCCCATATCGCCCCACTTTGACGACATCATTCTCCCACATGGACCCATTTGGCCAGCAAAAAAAATTGTTTGCACAGGCATCGCACAGAGAACGATGCGGAGTCGCTAGCGTTGAAAAGAGCGAGCAGAACAACATAGGGGGGCGTGATTGCAAGAATTAGGCCAGCATAGACCCCAGACCCAGATATCAAGATATTTTTTGCAGCAACCAAGCACTCATCTTTTTTTCCCGGGGGCGTTTGAGCGAAGGGTTCTTCTAATAGTGGAGGTCTGCTATACATCTTCATATGTTCACATCTTCATCACGCCTTCTCATCTTCACTCTCTCTGTCCTTCTCTCTCTCTCTCTTCCCATTTTCATCACATTTTCATCACATCTTCACTCTCTCTCCTTCTCTCTCTCTCTCTCTCTCTTTCTCTCTTTCTCTCTTTCTCTCTTTCTCTCTTTCCCTCTTTCTCTCTTTCTCTCTTTCTCTCTTTCTTTCTCTCTTTCTCTCTTTCTCTCTTTCTCTCTTTCTCTCTTCCTTCCTCTCTTTCTCTCTTTCTCTCTCTCTCTCTCTCTCTCTCTCTCTCCCTCTCTCTCTCTCTCTCTCCCCCTCTCTCCCCCTCCCTCCTTGCCCTCTGTCACGGTCTCTCTCCTTCTTTTTCTCTTCTCTCTTTAGGCTTCGGGCGCTGCCAAGGAGGCGCCACGAAATGGCCACCTTTTCGCACGAAACGATGTTCGGGTGTCAAAAACTGAGCAAAATTGCGATTTTACATTCTCCGCAGCAACTGTTTCGCGCGAAATGAGATTCGATGGTCAAAAACTGAAGTAAAATTGCGATTTTACATCCTCCGCGGCAACCCTTTTGCACGAAATGAGGTTCGATCGTCAAACTCAGGTAAAATTGTGATTTTACTCCTCCGCGGCACTGTTTTCGCACGAAATGAGGTTCAGTTGTTAAAAACTTAGGTAAAAAATTGCGATTTTGAAGTGTCCACGGCAACGTTTTCGCACGAAATGAGGTTCGAGTGTCAAAATCTGATGGTTTTTTGGGATTTTGGCTGGTCCGGCAGCAACCCTTTGGCACGAAATGAGGTTCGAGCGTGATTTTGAAGTGGCTGCGGCAACCTTTTCGCACAAAATAAGGTCCGAGTGTGAAAACCTGATAGTTTTTTGCGAGTTTGGTTGGTCCGGCGGAGTATCTGTGTGCAAAAGTGTTTGTATGTAAAAGGGCTGTGTGTAAAAGCGTTTGTGCGTAAACGGGTCTGTGTGTAAGAGAGGCTGTGTGCAAAAGCATGTGTGTGTGTGTGTAAAAGCGTTTGTGCGTAAACGGGTCTGTGTGTAAGAGAGGCTGTGTGCAAAAGCATGTGTGTGTGTGTAAAAGCGTTTGTGTGTCAGAGCGTTTGTGTGTCAAAGCGTTTGTGTGTCAGAGCGTTTGTGTGTCAAAGCGTTTGTGTGTAAAAGTGTCTGTGTGTAAAAGCGATTGTGTGTAAAAGCGTTTGTGTGTAGAAGCGTTTGCGTGTAAACGTGTTTTTAGAAGCGGTATTGCGCGTAAAAGAGATGAGGGGGAGGATGGGGATGATGAGGAGGAGGATGAGGATGAGGATGAGGTGGAAGCTTCTCTGTGTAAAAGCTTCTCTGTGTAAAATCTTCTGTGTGTAAAAGTGTCTGTGTGTAAAGCTTTTGTGTAAAAGCGTCTGCGTGTAAAAGCTTCTGTGTGTGTAAAAGCTTCTGTGTGTGTGTGTGTGTAAAAGCTTCTGTGTATGTGTAAAAGCTTCGGTGTGTAAACGGTTCTGTGTGTAAAAGCTTCTGTGTGTGAGTGTGTACGTGTGTGTCTGCGTGTATTTATGTGTAAACATGTTTCTCCGCGTGTGTCTGCGTTTGAGAGCCTAACAGCATATCTGTATATTGATGTATATTGGTATTTTCTAACATCTTCTATATAGTGTGCCTTCTCTGTCTCTTGCAACCAAAACCTTGACATCTTCCCATCTTCTTATCTTGACATCTACACATATGAACATATTCACATGATCGCAAATAACATTCTCATGAAAATATTCATGCAAGTCTTGACCACATCTGAGCATCTGTACACCTACTCGCTCTCGGGCCAGCCGTCATCTCCATCAGGGCCATCGCCCACTGCCATAGATATCTCGCAGCCACCCCCAAAGCGCGCACCGCACTCTGACAGCAGGACCCTGTAGCAGCACCCAGGCTCCTGAGATGTAGACAGTGGTTTGACAGTAGTACCCTGCACCGGCACCCTCAAACCGCCGGTACCCTGCCTGCGGCAGCGCCAGCATGCCCATTCCACACGCCACTCTGAGAGCAGCACCTGCAGCACCTTGCAGCGGCACCCTGCAAGGCCTTGGAGCGCGCACACCACTCTAACAGCAGCAGCACCCTGCAGCAGCACCCTGCAGCAGCACCCTGCAGCAGCACCCTGCAGCAGCACCCTGCAGCGGCACCAACATGCCCGCCCCAAAACGCATACATGCAATTCTTCCTATATCTTGCGCGTGTAGGGTTTGGGATGCCTGGCGGGTGCATCCTGAATGTTCCATGTAAAGCAAGAATTGATTTCGTTTTCCTTCGGGCCAGCAACACTGGCTTAGCGCTGAAGATTCAATTACAAAAGGCAGTAAGATGGGGAGACCAGTGCTTAAAGCACAGGGGTATTGACTGATATTGCCAGGCGTTCATTGCTTTCCTTGAATGCATTTCTACATGTTGAAATCTAAGCGTGAAGGTTCCAATTTTTTGTGGCTGGTGCCACTGGTCTCGCCATGGCGGGGCATACGTGCATGCATTGCAGCTTCATCGGTGAGCGGGGCAAATGCGAACGGCCCGGCACACATCATGCACCCTATTGTCCGCGACTTGCCTCAGACGTGACTGATATTTCCTGGGCTCTGTTGAGCTTTGGCAAACGAAATCTTGAAACTTGAAGACTTAGTTGAGGAGATTTCTGGCGCGCTGCAAGTTCTGCAACTGCAGGGGCGGCTACGAACGTGTTACGAAGGACCTCAGATGCTTAACATTTGCCTGTTCCGGGTTCCGAGAAGTTACCTTGGCTCATATTTCACCAAGCACAGGAGCATGGCCAGCATCGAAGTTTCTGTCCACGCTTTCGAGGCGACGCGCAAATAACGAGTCACACGAGTCACACAAGCCAGTTGAGTTTCATGTTGCACCGTTCTAGGCAAGTGCAAAATGTGCGGGGTGACTGGGGCCTACGAAGAAATCGCAATGACGAGCCCTTTCCACAAGACTTTCTGTGTCTTGGCGATTTCCGATCCCCTTGCTTGTTTTCAAGAAGAATTTCCTAGAAAGATTTGATTCTGTTTTTGCGAAGCAAAGGTGAGAGGTTCTCAGAGAGGCAGGAACCATCGGCAGCCTGTCTTCTGCAGCTGAATGGCTGAATGATGTGGAAGGCATAGAATCTGACTTGCTTCACACTTGCTGTCTTGAAGGTGCCATTTTTGCGGTGCTCCTGATGGTGCAATCCATGGTGGTCATCACCAGGTTCCTTCCTACCTGGGCTGATGAAAAAACGAGCGAAGGAGCAAAGAAGTAGTCCTGGCATGCAACTTTTGGCATGAAATCAAACGCAGAAAATCATCACGTTTGAATACAATTAAGATCATTTGAACAATTGCCCGCATAGGTGAAATGCTCCCGCTTTCGTGGCGAGTGCAAACATTGCAATTTGGTGGGATCGTCATGGTGCATCCCTCAGTCGTAGAAACTGCCAAAATTGTGTCTCGGAACATATGAAACGCTGCCGAACATGCGGCCAAAAACCCACGGCATCTTTCATCTTGGATATTTCGTGTCATACGACATAACACGCGCCATCAAAACAGATGAAATCCGACGCATTCCAATTGCACTGGGGCTCAAAGGTATGTGACGACGCATGGCCGACAGCATGCAGAGGCCGGAAAACGCTGCAAACGCAACACATAAACGGTGCGAACCCATAAAGAGTCATACTTAGTGACAATTAATCATATTCTGAGCAATTGGAACCATTGCAATGTCTCAAGACAGGGATGTCCACGGCGATGGGATGGTGGACTGGAGCTGCAGCCGGGCCCTGATGGTTGATCTGATACAAGATCCGAATCAACAAATTTTTGCTATGCCATCGCCGCAGCTGTGTCCGCACCTGCAGACTGCTAGGCTCGATGAAGACACACGGCCCCGAACATCATCTGTTCTGGCTTCTGTGTGAAACAGGCTTGTTCCGCTTGTCCTGCGTCATGACGCCCTGCAGGTGCTTATAGGAAAAAAAGCTTGGGTCACGGGCCGGCCAAAGAATTTTCGCCGCAACTGTGACAAGAATGTTTGTCCCAAAGACGGACTTTTGTGCCATGGGTTTCAAGTTTCAATCGGATTTAATTGCAGAGTTTGCCATAAGCTCAAGGCTCTTCATGGCTCATGGTGCACTTTTTTCCAAGCTGAACCCAAGACAATGGTCAGAATGTGTTTCTCCAAAGGAGAAAATTAAGGAGCATAATCAGGAAAGCAATTCAAAAAGCAGATTCCAAATATTCAGCTTTGATAATATTATTGTAATTCAGGTAATGTAATAATCGAAGGAAGTTTAGAAGTCAAACTTCCGACAATATGGAGAGATGAAAAGCAGGGCAGAGGCAGAGAGAAGAGGAAGATTAGAAGAGAGAAGATCA
>CAMXCT020000949.1:0-2500 GCA_947184155.2 Cladocopium goreaui
TATATATATACAATTTTTGACCATGACACATACGGATGGCATCTCCTAAATCTATCTTATCCAGCTTGGATTGCCAGAGGTTATACATATTATTATATATATGTATTATTATTATTACTATTATTATTATATATCATTATATATGATTATATATATTGTCTTGTATTATATTATATTTTATTTTATTATGTGATAATATATTTATGTTATATATATATCCATTATATTGGGAGTCCCGTGGCTGAGCCCTGAGGTTTGGGTAGCTACACTCGTCTTGGTCCTGTTCATCATTTCCATTATCACCGAGACCTGTAAATTTGTGCAGCGGATCTGTGGCGCGGCGCGCTTTTTTTTTGAAGCGTTTGGAGCGTTGAACGTGTCATCCAACAACTCTCATTGTATGGATTGCATACACTATATATATATGGTAACTCACCCAAAAAATAGAAATAATATAAAATCCAAATCAATAGTGATGAACTACTTGTGTTAATCTTTTTGGGGTTACTACCTACATATCTCTCAAACAAAACATATTTGCGTGGGTCGTCGGATTCAGGTCTTGGATTTGGCTCCATTTGGCCCGCCTCTTGGATGGTTTATTTCATGGAAAATCCCAATCTAAAGTGGATGATTTAGGGGTACCTCCATGAATTGGAACCCCCCATATATTCGAATATATTATAGGGAATTAATATGAATTAATAGGTTTATATGGGTAATTTTTGCACATATGATAGGGAAATCACACGCCCAAAAATATATGACTGAGCAACAAGGTTTGTTTCGCCTTGGCAGGCCATGCTAGGAATTGCCGTGAAACCAGTAGAATGATGTACCCTCTGGTAACAGTTTGCTATTGCAAATAACCATAGAAAATTCGTTGATTTACCCATTAATAGCATGGTGATTTTCCATAGTTATGTTAGTTTAGTAGAATGATGTACACCATAGATGTCCTTTTCCCCTTGCTTGGTTATTCATAGAGGGGTTCAAAGAAACCCCTTTAACAACAGGTTTGTTTGATGATAGATGGTATACCAAACCGGCCCCTCTATTTTTACCAAAAGGACATTATTGATGTACACTGGGAAGGTATGTTTAAAACTCCTGGTGGTTAGAGGTGATACTACCAACTATGGAGTTTTTTGCACACTAAAAAAAAGAACTGAGAAATCCGCTTGACAACCAAAGGGATGACAGAGAATGAGGGTTTCAACAAGTACAGACGGAGATTCAACATGGATATAAATATGGAGTTAACAAACATGGAGGTTTTACCAACCACGAAACTTGCTACCTCATGATAAAAAACTCAACATGGGGATGTGGTTTTGTTTGAAACAATGGTGGGTTTTACCCCGAATCTATGGACAATAATGGGAACATGTTGCGTTCTGAAGCATGAGATTTCGAGGCACCTTCTGCTTTTGTTGGGGGATGGGAAGCTTCTCCCCAATTCACAGCACCAGAAAACCTGGTCTTCAGTCTTTTTCATCTGTTCATTTTTGATTTTTCGGGCTCAAAAAACAGGCTGTTCAGTAGGCTGTTAGGCTGTTGGATAGATCTTCCTTGGTCAATTTGGTGGTTTCAAACCAAGCACCGATCCTTGTGCCAAGCTTGGCACGTCGGAGTCATATCCAAAACAAATTCAGCTGTGATGCTGGGTAGATCTACTGGAATTTTAGGCGTGAATCCTGGTGAATCTATAGGTTACCCTCTGGTAAACATACAAAAAGCTATTGAAAATGACCATTTATAGTGAGTTTTCCCATTAAAATGGTGATTTTCCATAGTTATCTTAGTTTACCAGAGGGTATAATATAATATGATGGTGGTGCCTTTCAGTTAAAAGTTGGTTTATGAACCAAATCAACTAGAGGACACTATAGACATCTATAGACTATAGATCTAAGGTAAATCATAACTAGCTCCCTGTTCTCCCTCACTAGAATGATGATTAGTACGGGGTAACTATCCCAATAAAGTCTTATTTCAGCTTTGTAAATTATTACAATTTACCCAGATAGATGTATCTACCATAAATCCTAGTTGACCTACTTACAAACCCACTTAGCGAGTGGGGCAATACGTATGGGACCATTGGATAAGGACCAATGACCCGTGCAAAACCAGGGTAAGAGGGTTTTGATCGATGTATAGACAAGTGGGGATATCACGGATTCGATGTAAGCACAACATTTGGATATATATATATATATACATATATTATTACCATTAATTATATATAATTATATATAATTAGATATAATTAGATATAATTAGATATAATTAGATATAATTAGACATAATTAGATATAATTAGATATAATTAGATATAATTAGATATAATTAGATATAATTAGATATAATTAGATATAATTAGATCAGAAAGGACTGTTGTGGCCGCCCAAATCTCACACTTAATATGTATAAAGAATACTTCTTGTGAGATTTGGGTGTCACAACATTCCCTTCCGATAACTTGTATTCTTGTGAG